>JAGXCT010036530.1:0-41958 GCA_022495035.1 Philopotamus ludificatus | reverse complement strand
ACACATATAAAATATATCGTTTGTAATTAATAAAGGCTTTTTATTTTCATTTTGGTTTTATCGTTTAGCATTCCCATACGAACATATTTTGCAACATGTTTATGCTTTGCCTCTCCCTGTCGTTGGACGTGTTGAAATGAGTAGTAACGTGTTTTGCGGCGTCCAAAATTTTTTGACACGTGGCACTCTGCGGTTGTGTGCTTTGCGCCACTTGCTGCAACAACTGCTCTGCAATCTCCCAATAAAAGCACAGCGAATTATATATGGAGATCAAATCGTCGTCGGTTAAAAGACAGGCCAAATGTGAGAGAGTAACGCACAGCTGAAAATTTTATGCAATCAGAATAAACAAAAAATAGTTGTTAAAATAATAACGTACTTGTTCTATTAGATTAGTTTTGTGTTTGTATTCGGTGAAGTCTTCCGTGTGATACGTATTGTTGAGCGTCTGGAGAACTGCTGTCCACGTCGATATAAAATTGGCGCCGTAGTGATGACGCATCGTCGGAGAACACAAAGCGGCGCTGGCGTGCGTGCACACTTTCAGGTTGCGGCACGTCAAAATCAAGTTGCATAAATTCTCCAACACACTCGACTGCAAATTGTTCGTTTGTTTTATTTATTACCATTTTTAGTTTTATTTAATAATATTAAAAATTGATGTTTACCTGCCATTGATTTAAATAAGTGTACAATGTCATATTCTTAAACGATTTTCCCAAAGCGTGACATGCATTCCAACGAGCCTTCATATTTTTACCTAGTTTGATGTACACATTTAATACTTGAATTGCCGCCATAGCATTTTCTTGATTCTCTTTATTGTCTTTTAAATAGGTATCGTTCATGAGAAACATAAGGTTTCCGAGAGCTCTCATCACATTCATTTTGATCTATGAAATTTAATATTGAAAGTATTATATTAAAAAAAATGTTCAAAATGTATCTAAATTAATCCATTGAATTGTTCTGTTCCTGGGTAAAGATCCTATCAACTGTTATTGTTTGATTTTTTACACCATGACAGTTAAATAAGAGAGTTTCAGACAATACTTGGCTTCAGAAACTCTCAACATGTCCTATATACAAGGAAACATTGGTTGCTTCTTGTATCTAATCATGTTGCCTAACCATTTGGATGCTGAGCCTAGACGCGTAGCTACCTTAAGGCTAAAGGATGCAAGGCATTGGGGCCCATGCTATTTAGGGAGCCTTGAGGCCCTCGGGGCCCTCGGCATTTAGGGGTTCAAGTTCCTTAGGGGTTCATGTTCCTTAGTATTAAAGGGTCTTTCAAATGAATAACAGTTGTAAAATGATGACGGCGCATGAAGCTCTAAATACAAATTACCAGGACGGAAATTAATGAGTTTTATGAAAGTGAAGAAAAAATCTAGAAAGTTTTATTTAATAAAGAACCACCTCCTTGACAAATGGCAAATTATTGGACACTACCACTGCCTCGACCACGTCCTGAGATCAAACGGAACTAGTGTAATGAAGGGCGGTAGGCGTTGCCGGAGTAGTTTTAATCAGAGTAGCGGGTTTACTGTTGAAACCCGAGTATCAGATGAAATTACAGACACGCTCTCTCCGATGCCGCAAAGAACTGACTTTGTTCGCGCTATAACCGCAATTCGCAGACTTCGCCGGTGCTAGTGCTGCAGTTTTGCATAAGATCTTTATGCCGCTGAAGCTAGTGATCTTCACCATAAGCAGAAAACACATCGGACATCATTGGCCCAAGCGCCATAGAATCTTCGCTACAAACCGACTGAGGGAGTCAGTGAAATCGAAAGTAGAAACGAGCAGATCAGCGTATTGAAATCAACGGGATCGCTATTCTCTGTACCGTCCATTTTCTCACTTTAAGTATATAATTTTAAAGTGCACAATAAATACTAATTTAAGTAAGTAAGTAAATGGCCTTCTAACCCTGAGGGGGGGCCTTTGCCACCTGGAGGACACTACGTGATCTCCAGCAGAGACCCGTTCGTCTAAACCCTGATGCTAGGACTGTGACAGTCGTCCACCAGGTTATCTAGGCTCTTCTAATACGGGTCAGGTCGCCAGCCTTCAGCCCGGGAGCCGAGCTGTCAACGCGTGGATTGTAACAATAATAATCAGTCGAGGCTAGGGCCAATTAGTATTTAATTCACGGTCTGATCGGGTGCTACGGGGACCTCTTGCAAGAGTCAGATTTTTGCCAGAATAATTACCAATTTGCCTGTGATTTGGGAATATAATAGGAAATCTTGGATCACGTATTCACAACTGGTTTACCACATATTTTTGTCCAATCAACGTCAAATTTGTTGATTTTTTGTTGCATGTTGCCCATTTCTTTTGCTTTCTTGTGGCGCTCTTTGAAATCAGTTTGCACTTGGTTACTGACGAGTAAGTACATTGAAATTAGTATTATTTAAAGCTCCTTTTATCCCTTCCCGACTTCAATACATTTTTTTCATTTTCACCCCATAGAAAAAATGTCATAGCCAGAGATCCAAGAGATGCAGTTACGGTGTGTGTTATTGTTTTATTGCTTGAAAAGCAAAGAAGCCACCGAAAGCATTTATGAAACTTATGGTGATCTTTTGAAGTGTCAACGATGGTTTAAACAATTTAAAAATGGGGACAGAATTCTAGAAAATAAACCGAAATCGGGAAGGCCACAAAAAATCGATGATCAAGTGCTGAAATCACTAGTGGAATCCGATCCTTGAAAAACAATCAAAGAATTATCTCATGACATCGGCTGTCCCTGGTCAACTGTAAAAGACCACCTCAAACTGTTGGGAAATAAACATAGACAAGGAGGCTTCATGCCGCATGATCACGCAGTCGTCTTGGACCAACGAGGGACCATTTGTTCTTCTTTGTTGAGCAGGTACGAAACCGATCCATTTTTAAGAAGGATAGTTACTGGAGATGAGAAATGGATCCTTTATAACTCTCCTAATAAAAAAAAGCAATGGCTTTCTCCAGGGGAAGCTCCGATTTCAACACCTCAGCCTGGTATGACGTTAAAGAAAATTTTTAACAAAAATTTTAATACAGAAAACCAAGTCCGAAATCACTTAGATGCCTTTAAATCAAAGGAGCCAGATTTTTATAAAAGAGACATCGAAAAGTTGCCCAAATTGTGAAGAGACATTATAAATAATAATGGAAATTATTTAAACAAATAAACATTAGTAATATTTTTGTAAATATTTTTTTTCTTTGTACTAAAAAAAAGGTCATTTCATTTCGCTAACCCTAATACTTTGTGTTAAAATGACTTCGTTTATTGCAGTTTCATTTATCACTCTGTTACATATATACATATTTTTATATTAACCTTATCATTTTCAGTGGCACCAGCTATACTCGCTTTCAATAATCGTGTAAATAACACATTATCAATTGATTCATTCTCTATATTTTCCCTAAAAATAAAAAAAACGTTTAATTATCATTAGTTATGAATGTCGTACGTGATTATTATACGATATTCGCACGTACATATTTAAAACTAATGCATCTGTGATGTTAGCCAATGCCCACGACGCTTTCACTTGGACGCCTGGGCTCTGTTCCGACATGATACGGAGAGCCATTTCGCTACAATCACTGACTAAACACAAGTCCTACGATAACAAATGAATTAAAACAATCGATAAATATAATTCGAATAATTAATTATTAAATACTTCTCTCCACTGCTGATACATGATGCAGACCGCGAGCGCTCGCACTGCAGCCGCACGGACAAGAATATCGTCATCACCGCTCGACCCCAGTAATAGAGTTGCGGAAAGAATTTTTAAATTCTCCTACATAATTATTATAATTTAAATATTATAAATATATAGCAATAATATATATTATTTAGCGCACCTCTAGTTCTAAAAATATTTTTTCTCCAATCGTGCCTATGCAATCACAAGCGATAGCTCTCGCCGGAGCATTTTGATCCATTTGTAAAATTTTAGTTAGAGCACCCTGTAACAGCTTTGTCCAAAATTGAACGTATTGATTCAATTGCAAACTGTCGCATCTTTCGGCTGCAATATGATTATACATCTTTTTTTAAAGAGCATTTTATTTATACAGCCTGCCGAATCCACAAAGTAAGTTTCCCACTCGTTCAACAGTTAGAAAACCGAGTTTCAATTGCCTCGACAACATCATCGTGAGAAAGGTTTGGGCCAGTTCTAAAATTATACTCGAACTCGGACTTTTAACGTGCATTCCTAAAGCAACATGCGATAAACCCCTCTCCGACCCCCGTGGCTTGTGGGCCAATCACTCTCTTGTCGACATTTGGCAAAGTGCTGGAGAGAATTAAAGCATCTAGACGTTGAGTTTTTTTATTAAAAATCAATCACTATCCGACCGTCAATTTAGATTTATACCGCAAAGGCGAAGCCGATATCACATTCATAGCCATTTCAGAATGGAGCCAAGCCAATAGGCTTTATCACTCCAAACAAGACTTGAGGAGGATTGCCCTCAAGGGTTGACTCAGTCCTTCACGTCCTCCCCATTTTTTGTTTAATAATAAAATCGTTCGAATGTCTCCATCAGACTAGCTGGATGAACATGGTAATTTTTTGTTACACGTGAGAGGAGCGATTACAAAGCTAAAGCTGCGTTTTACCGCATTTCTCAGATCGCATTTAACATGGGGCGTAAGATATAAATTGCGATTGTTTGCCTATAATTCCATTTTCTGTGGGATTGTAGGGTACGCAGTTGGATGCTGGATGCACCGATGTCCGTTGTCATGTGATAGTAGAATCCATTTATCTGGGCAGCACCCACCATTCTTTAATTTCATTTGCGCTCATCACACATCTTCAACGGTATCACTTTTAGTGATACTTGATACCCTGAATCGAACCAAACCACCATGTGTCCCAGTTCATCCTAGGCCATGGTGCCTTCAACTCCAAGCTGCATCAACTTGGCCTTAAAGATAATCCTGGTTGTGACCTTTGCGAGTGCGATGAACAAACTTCAGACCATATCCTCTAGACGTGCCCGGAGCTCGACTCCGTGAGGAAAACCATGTTAGATGCGGTCAGGCTGGCCCCTAGCTCTAGGCTCGGTCATTGAGACTTGATCTCAAGCGGCCTGGCCGGAGTGAGAATCGCATCCCCAGACCCCAGCCCTTAGCCCACATGGGTAGGGTCTATCAGCTGTCCTCTGGGCTGCATAGGTAGCTGACTGTCGTCATGTAGCCCCTTAAAGGTCGGCTATACTTAGTCGTACCGCCGAAGGGGCCTTAAAATATACATCTTCAACAGTATCATGTTTAAATATTGCTGGCGTCCTTCCAATCGAACATGAAATCCAGTTTTTGTTTAAAAAAACAGTCCATTGTCGTCGGCGCCACCACATTTTGACTACTCGAGGGCGAACCTTTAGCAAATCTAAAGCTAGGCTGGCCATTCGACGGCGAATCGGCTCTTATCTTTTCTTTCTTGATATCAGAGTCAGGGTAAATTGTAGCTGGTTCTTCCCAGACTTTTGGGTAAGTCAATTCCTGACTGGCGAGGGTACTTTCAAAGCTAAACTTTTAGAGAAAGAAAGAGAAAAAGAGTTTATCCTAGTAGCATCACCGCATTGCTGGTGTGGGTACATCTGTCAGGATTACAGTCACATTCTGTGGTCCTGTCCTTATCTGGATGCTGCGCGTCACAACCTACTCTATGCTGTATGATGCGGCTTTTCCCCTACGGTGGAGGGCCCTATCGGACACATGACCTGGTCAACAATGTAATTTTCTACAGGGAATTTGCTTGCTTTTCATCAACTTTCAGACAGTTATGCAAGGCTACTTTTCCTCGTTCTTCTCCCCATTCTTAAGAAATTTTAGTTATATTTTTAAAATCACGGGTTTCTAGAAAAAAACTGCTTTTACTGCAGCTGTTGTAGATGGAGGCTATTATTCCAACTCTCACTGGCTGTTAAGTGCGTAAAGTGATAAAGTTTTAGAATGCACAGGAGATAGAGCCTATCAATGATTGTCACACAGTTCCAATCCCAGGCGCCAGACTTCTACGACACAGGTATTCAAAAGATGATCCCACAGTATGAAAAATGTCTGAATTCCGGTGACGAATATTTTGAAAAATAGATGAACACTTCCTGCATCCATTGCAATAAATATTTTCATGAAATTCTATTTTGTTTCTGTAATCGGCTCCGGGGAAACTTACTTCAAGGACTAGTCTCGTACGTATTCATTTATGCATACCTGATTTTTGCATTGCATCGCCCATCGAACTTATGCATTTAGCAGCATGAAAACAAATTTCGGTAGAGTTATCCTCGAGCGCTGACGACAATACTATTAGCATGAGATTTACAAACGGCGATAGTAATTGATCAAAGTATTGCAATGAAATAACGGACAATACTTGAAGGGATTCGAGTCGAGTCGATACTGTCGATTGGCTACATGCCTGAAAATTAATACTTTGATTGTAAATATTGTCATTTTTAGTAGCATTTATTATAAAGGATATAACCGTTAAATCGTTATTGTTGAGGGTCCATCCCAAATTCTGAAAACAAATATTCACAAGCCAGCTCATATTTTTTCCTATATCTTCCACCTCACTTCCATGTATTTTATTTTGATCGATGTTCAATAAGGAGACGGAAGTACTAAGCGTAACAATCTCATTTTTTAAACTATTCAAAACTTCATCTAACGGCGGATTCACACTAATGATACACCCCATTACGATCAAAGCTGCAACCTGAATTGTCCATTCTGAAAATATAACATATTATTTATCGAATTTCAATTGATTATTACGTTATTTATACGCACCTTTGTGCGACAGTAGATCCTTAACTGTTTTAATAATCGGTAATAGAATGAGTCCTCCAAGTTTATTGTAAGGGGTGGACTGCACAATAGCGGCAGTGCATTTCAAAATACCAACGAGCAAAGGCACCGAATGTTCTCGTTCGAATTGTTTGGATAGTAATCTGTGTATATTTTCTATTGTGATCCCCAACGCCACCGAAAACGGGGTGAACGACAATGTCGCATGTTTACTATTGAAATAAAAATGTTTTTGTAAAATAGATCAATTTGTAATTTAATTTGGACAAAAAATACCTGGAATCGGCTTGTAACAATATAGTGCGAGATGCGGTTATCAACGATAAGAGAGCAGTGAGGCCTGCAAGGCGTCCGGTCACCGTTGGCTCTTGAGATATTACCAAAGCTAAGCCTCCACCAGTGGAATCAGAATTGGATTTGATATCAGGTAGTAATGACCACCAATATCCAAAAATTATATGTTTTTCCGAAGTCTGAAATATGAATAATTCTCTTATTATTTTAAATAAAACAGCTTTCTTAATATTAACAATCGTGTTTGTTCTGGCCGAAGAATAGGACCGGGTATAAATATGTCCCATTTTGGACACATCCATATTACATTGGCTCGCGCCATCATGGCAGTCACATCTCCTGACGATTCTACCGAGATGTCTCCGGATCTTCATCATCTCCGTAAATTGGTGAGATACATCTCCGGATCTTCATCATCATCTTTACCAGAGATACGCCTCTGGGGATCTTCATCACATCTCGGCACTCAGAGATACGCCGGGATCTTTATTACTCGCCCGCATCGAGATACGCTCTCTGGGATCCGTCACACCTATCATCGAACTGGACGACACCTGCAAAATTCCACAAACATCAACAAACAAAGCGTGGTTTCACCTTTATCTCGATTCGAGCCATCACAACCACCGGACGATCGAACATTTTACGCCAGCGTCAAAAAATTTTGATATGAAATCGGTGCTCTTAATACGGAGTGCGTTTTACGGTTCCATTTATTTATCACGTCGCCCCTGCCATTTTGTTGGCAGCGGTGGGATACCTTTTCGGTACTACTGTCGCGCCCCCTTAACATTTTGGTGGCAGCGGTGGGATACTTTTGCGGTACTACTGTCGCGCCCCCTTAACACTTGGAGTATCATTTCTGGGCTATCGATATTCTCGAGTCAGTGACATCATGGTCACGTGACTCACAAGACTATAAATGTCCCATTTTGGAGGCATCCACACACATTCACTCACGCCGTCATGGCAGTCACGTCTCCGTGATTTCTCCGGGATCCTTATCATCATCTCGTACCGGAGATTCGTCTCTGGGATCTTTTCATCACACCTATTATCGAACTGACGACACCTGAAATTCTTCAATAAATGATCATCTTCAAAACAAAGCTTGTTTCACTTTGATCTCGATCTTTGAAGCGATCATCAACTACCGGATATTTTGAGCTGTAATCGATAGCTAGTAATGGTGTGTCCGACACAAAGGGAGTTATCAGTTGTACAAAAACATATCGGCTATACCTTTTATCAAAATGAAACATATATCACCGACTTTGAAGATCTATCTCCTAAATCAGCAGTGCTACTTATGGTCTGTTCATCTATGTATATCAGCGGTTTCCCACGGGGTCGGTACCGCCCACTGGTGGCCGTTTTTGGTCCAAGGCAAATTTGGGGTCACTAAATTTAGGGCCCCTTAATTTGGGGTTCTTAAATTTGAGGCGTAGGGATATGAAAAAAATTGTCAAGAACTATACGCAAAAATATTAAAAACAGATACTAAAGGAAATTCTATACTTGACGTATTGGAACACTATTTTAACGAAAAAGCTATTCCTCTGGGTAATATTGTGACCGTTACTATCAATGGTGCTCCAGCAATGGTTGAACGATATTGGCGGTTGATTTCATATTTGAAAAAATCGGTACCGAATGTAGTCGCCATGAATTGTGTAATTCATAGACGAGATATGGTTGCAAAAATCCTTAGTGATCGCCATCATTGCTCACTACAGTTTGTAAACACATTGGTTAACTAGATTAGAAACAATGCTTTCAATGACAGATTGTTTAGAAAACTTTGTAATGTTCGTTTGCTATCAATGGGTGAATGTTTAAAAAATAATAAAACAAGCTGAAAAAACTTACCCTAATTAATACAGATAACAAATTCAATGCCGATAATCTTATCTTTGCTTGAGAAGAACTGATTCTGGATTGCAAGTTATTTTCAGAATCCGAAATATCAGATTCACTCGTGATCGGTGCAATAAACGACGAAAAGGTTGTGTCGTCGTTGATGGAATTTACCATCCTGTATTCTGTGGAATTTCTATCGTTCCAAACTGAATCATTCTGAGACTCTTCATCCTTGGTACCAACTGGTTTCATATTACGGGATTTCCTTAGTTTAATACGCTATCAATAATAAAAATATGTAATAAGATAAGTTACAGATCAGTGATGAGCAACATTAAATAAGTCATGCATATTAGGTGCTTAATACCTTTCCCCCTTTTTTAGGCTGTTCGTATGGAACTTCTGCGACTGTCTGCTGAGACGGTGCTACTTTTTGAGGCATCTCTGAATTATTATCGCCGATACCGTAAAGCATCCAATATTTACAAGCACCTACGTTTTCATTCAGACGACGATCAACGTCATTATCAACTGAATATATATGTAATAATATTTTACACGCATAGATTATAATCTAAAATTTACAATTTGAATTAATAATATAATAAATCGTGACCATTAAAATAGGACAATACCTCATAATAATGTAATTCATTTTGATCCTTGTGTCGTTTTTTGTATAAGTAATTAATGCAGAGATTAATACATTGCTGTAGTTGATCGCCAGAGAAAGTCGTTGGTTTATCTTTAGATTGGGAAGATTCCTGATGAGTGACTAATGCGTGGAGACATTTAAATGATTCTACATGAATATCTAACAATTCCGTGTTATCGTTTAGTAATTTCCAAAGCAGTCCATGCTCCCCGATTAGATCACCGTTTACCTGTAGCATATTACATTGTATGAGCGGATTATTGTAATATTTTAGGTTAAATAATTTTCAGCTTGCAAACCTGAGTGGTCGGCTGACTTGCATTCTTCAACAAGCAATGCAGCGTGCTTAAAACATCTTTTAATACGAATTTGTCATCTTTGTGTATCAATTTTACGAGCCAATTGCTAAGATTAAAGTTTTCCTTTGGCGTTATTTGTTGCCGTTTAATTAAAATATTTAATTGTTTGCAACGCTCTATTATTGATTCTGAATCTTCGGTTGGTATTGAAATGCATTTTATCACAGAGAAGTCAGCCTGAGATAAATATACAGATTTTAAAATAAAATATATGTAAAAAAGCAGCTGTAATTAGGTGTAATTATTTTATGGATGTTTTTTATTCAAAAATTGCTAACTCTATCAGATTCCCAGCGGTTTGAGCTCATCTCGCAGAAGTTTGTGTACTTGACAGCAAAATTTCTACTAGAGTGCTGCCAGTTAAAAAAAATAGTTTTGACACATACAGCATTGCCATTGTAAACTAAAAATAAATGATTTTTAACCCTCAAAAATATAGCCACAACTCGAATTTACTTACGAAACTTATCTATCTAAATAACTTTTAAAATAGACCACAGGCATTTAAAAAAAAAATGGTTTATTCTAAGACTAAAATATCGAGTAAATTTTGGATTCCTACTACTAATCAATGTGACGCAGACTGAGGACGTGCCGCCGGTATACCGACCGCCAAATTCTCGTGACACGTGTCACTAGTATACGTATCACTCGCACTTTGCACATCATACCGGATGAGAGCGAGAAAAAACATCGCACCCCTGAATATTGTTTTTATTTTTTTTTTCGCAATTGCGGACAATAAAGGTCAATGATATTTATATTTATTCTTTAGAAATTTTTAGACAAATACAAAAAAATGTGATATGTAAGATTTATGAGTTGGATACCAAATAGAACCCATCAGCACGGCTAGATTAATATATCGTCTATGATTCACAATATTTATTAGCATTCTTACTACTGTGTTTCCCAGAAAATAAGTCCCGGTCTTATATTAATTTATCTAGAGCTTATATTTGCGTATATTTTGTCTACTTTGGCCATACAGTTTGAAGAGAGCTAAGTAGCTTGAAGAAACTAGGGTGTTTTAGTGAGGAAAAGGTCTCGCGGATGTTCAACAATCCGGTGAAACGGTATTGTCATTCTAAATTATGGAAAAATAAACCTAAATGTCAAAAGAAAGTCTTATATTCTTAATATTTATTAATATATAAAAATCTACATTTATCAAAATACATTTAAGTCCTCTTCTTGTGGAACATCGCCATAATTCATCGAACTTCTAATTATTATTTAAATGAACTTCTAACCCGAAGCGGTTCTTCGACACCTGGAGGACACTATGCGATCTCCGCCGGTTCTGGGCTTCTTTTATCCACTTCCCAAGTATCAGCAGAGATGTGCCCAACTCAACCTAGAGGCCAGAACTGCAATGGAACTTAAATGCAACTGCAAGTGAAATGGTTGTCCTCCAGGTTAACTACGCTCTTCGAATATGGGTCAGGTCGCCAGCCATAAGCCCGGGACTTTGTAACAATAATAATCGGACGTGGTTACTAATCCGTCACCAAATCAGCACGGAAAGCGACTTGGAATCATGATTGTGCCCAACTGCGATCGCGACCACGTCCGACACAAGACAACACCCAACTCAGGTTAATACTAATCAGTGGCATACGGTGGGTGTTGATGTTGGGTGTGCTGTATGTGGAAAAAAAATACGATACATAAAGATTTGATTGCATGCGCTCTCATGTATTGTATACAGAATGTCCTGCGACTTGACAGCACACCTTCGGCCGTTATACTGCATACAAAAACATTAGTTTCGCCCGCTGAGACGGTGCTGTATGCGGTTGCGCACGTGTAAGGTCGTGCAGCGATCATAGCGCACGCCTTGTCCAATACATTCACGCGCGTATACGATATCCTGCCGACCGTTTACAAAAATACTTTAAATATTAAATATACAAACCTTAAATATATTTTTCAAGTTGAATATACGTCCCTGATACTAATACTTTTAACCTATTTCCTGTAGAATCCTTGGCCCTATTCACTCATGTACAGCATTGGTGTCTTCCTTAAATGAGGACTTCTTGAAAAGTCCATTTTATTAACAAAATATGCAAGTGCACGATTAGTAAATAA
The DNA here is from genome assembly GCA_022495035.1 of Philopotamus ludificatus. Lineage (NCBI taxonomy): Eukaryota > Metazoa > Arthropoda > Insecta > Trichoptera > Philopotamidae > Philopotamus > Philopotamus ludificatus. The sequence continues at coordinate 29,855 of JAGXCT010036530.1, read as the reverse complement.
CGAGTTGTTGATCTTCTTAGAATATAGCCGAAAGAGGTTATCCAATATGTGTTCTAACGCTTTAAATTCCTTCCGAATGGCAAATATTTTAATATTAGCTTTGCACACGAGCAAGGTCTTGTTCTTTTGTCGGCAATCCACTCTTTCGAGATGATGCAGAGATCCAAGATCTTCTTTTTGTAATGGAAAATCGTAAGATATCTGCAATTCATTTTTTGTACTGGTCATAGCAGCTCTTTCATTTCGCGTTCGAGATACACTCGAATTGCAACAATAATGTGTGCTAGATTCGACACACTATTTTTTAGGGCTTATATTACAAACATCCTAAAAAATAGCTAAGGCTTATTCTTAGGGCTTGTTTTATTTTCAGCGAAATACGGTATTTTTATCGGTTCTCTGAATCGTTGTAAATGTTTAATATTAAAAAAGTTATATAATAAAATTAATTCAAAAATGTGCAGACCCTGAATAGCCAGACACACACACTTGTGTATACAATATGAAGTTCCAGTTATAGAAGCTGACTGCCTCAGTTAAGTTTAAAGGTGCGTTGTGTAAGGTCGTCAACATCGATCTAGATATAGCGCCCAATTTAAAATTTGAATAATTACACATTAAAACACATTTTTAATACGTATTGATTTTTTTTAGTTTGCAAAATTATAACATGTGAGTAATTCTATTTTTTTGCGTATTATTTTGATAATAAGGTCGTTTTAAATTGAGTTTTTTTTGCACGCGGACAATATCGACTGTAACATAAAAACCCTAAGGTTATTTTTTTTAGTAAAAACCAGATGTTTTTCGAGAATGTTCCGCAATATAAATAAATACTTGCCAGAGCGGGTTCCTGTAGGTCCCCATTGTTGGCCTTGTCACAAACGAAACATAAGTAACGGTGCTTATGGCTCCTTTATCTACCTACTATAAATCCTTATCAATCATTCTTCGCCATTGATAAGGATGAACATTAAATGTTGGCGTATGTAATGATTGATTCTGAAAATAATTGAAATTTCATTGCGTGTTTTAGAATAAAAAATGCCATCTTCTGTTAATATCGAAGCACAGGAGGCACCAGCTGGCCTGCAGCGAATGTGGTCTCAGGCTCGAGCTCGTGCCGCTGGTTCAGCTTGTCCTACCAGCGATATTTCCGACACCCTTGAAGCATTCGATCCGATTCAGGTTAGTCAGTATTTTTTTATAATTATCATTAAAAATAAAAAAAAAACTAAATATCAAGGTATCCGGTTTTAATTTTTGTATTAGATCTAAGTGTCAATCTATTTCCCAGTCATTTTTTCAGGTCTGAGAAGCTCCGAATTATGTTTTGTAAGCAGTTATTTCTATATGTTCGTCTGTGAGTATGAGATCGCAAGATACTGAAATTTCGGATGAAAATCTCGATTACGAAATAACTATACATAGCTTCTGATGCTAAAATGGTTTTTGTCGTTTTTTTCTGTAGGATTCTTCAGAGGAGAAGCTCGATGGCAAGCAGTTGCAAGGATGCTCCTCCGATCCCGAAAGCGATTACGATGATCTGTTTGATGAATCCAACGAACAGGTATGTAATTTTCGATTTTATTTAAATATTTGAACGTATATTCAGGAAGTAAGCGCTAAAATTTAATACGTGATTGGCACCGGTCCATTTTGATAAGCAGACTATATCGAAGGTCAATATTATTCATGTGATTCATCGATTTGTTTCCATCCGTAATCCGAGTCGAGTAAAGTATCGTGTTTCTTCAATTCTTCGTCTGGCTATTCTAGCGCGTCTACAACTTGAAGAAGGAAACCCGTGGATTAAACCGCCTTATCGAGTGATAATCAAAAAAAAATATAAACCCAACATGCGTAGCCGGATGTAGCAATATAGATGCAAAAGAAAATCTCTCTCAGTTACGTCGAGATTTTGCATTTCATTTGTTTCAGATTTCCAGGCGTGAGCTTGTGAAGAAATGCATATTAGTATTCATGTCACTAGCAATGTATTATCCTTGACTAGAGTGTCACGATTTCCTAGTGGCTAGTTCATCTAGCCGTTTCCATCTTAACTCTAGATCACAGTGGCGAAGAAAATCATTCGCATGGAAGGAGTCAGTTATATCTGCTATATCCTTATCTCGAGATAGGGCATCCTCCTCCTTTGATCTCTCAAGTTTAAGAACCATTAACATCCACTTCTGGCGAGTTTCTTCTTATCATTTTTCTTTTTATAACGCAGTCAACTCTCCTATAATATCGAGGTAAAGACCACGCTATAGAAATCCGCTCTATAGAAGACTAGACACCCACACAAAATTTGATCTCGACATTTTAGCGTTTTAAAGTGGTACTATAGAATGGGCTGCTTCATCAACCACCCTTGTAGCATTCAATGGCTAGGCAGGGTGTGGCCTGCCACATCCTCAGCTTATCAAAGTCTGGTTTTCGCTTCCCCATATATTCATCGCTAACCAGTGAAGTCCATACACTAAGGGATCTTGTCTTGAATTGGTGTCACCTTCAAACTCCCTCGTATGTGTTCGTTTTGGATCTTGTGTTGAAGTGAGATCAGTCATCCATCGGAGCTATAAGAAGCTTTTGCTCCAGCGCCTTCGTCAACATTCAGAACTATGCTACATAAAGAAGCATCGGATGTATGATCTTATTTTATAAATTCAGTCTGCTTCGCTTGAGACTTCATTGTCAAAATAGAAACCAAGGTATCATACTTTTCCATTTATCTTCATCGTCTATTTCGTCTAGTCGTGACTTGGTCTGAGCCCCTGAGATTCCAGGCTACTTTTCAGCTTTCTGGTTTACATCTGGTTCGGTACGCTGGAAAAAATCATATCATCCACAAATAGCATTCACCAAGACGGACACATATCTTGATGCAGCTTTCTTTAAATAGTATCTAACAGCAAAATTAATAATAGCGGATTTAACCACGTTGTGTACATTTGGAAAATACTTTCTTGTTTTAGAAGAGGACACACTAAATGTACTTAAACTTTAGGTTTACGATAGATGTATCCTATTCACGTGACACAGTGAGCAATGGAAAAAACCATGCTCGCGTATCAGTTAGCGAGATTGAATACGAAATGAAGAACATCTTAGAAAATAATAGATTAAGTAAGACGTTATCTCTAAGTCCCTTCTGGATTCAGAAGACCCAAGACCACAAATCACGGGGAAGAAGAAAAAGTAGTAGCTTCGATTCGTCACATCGTCTCTTTTATTGTTTTGATGATGCAATATATATCTCTCTTCAATTGTCCATTGCAGTTAATTGTCAATTGTGCATGTGCTGGCCACAACAGTTTTGTTTGAATGTCATCAAGATGCGCAAAACACTTCAATTGGATCGATCAAAACATCACAAAAGATCAACACGCCTACGTCATCGTTACAGATCATAGATCGATCCAATTAATCGATCTACTATGTGTTGGTAGCGTTATCTATAGTCGTTCACGCACCCAATTCCAACAGTTGGTCCTTTGCCCAACGTCCGACGGAATCTACGCATTGCCCAATGGCTCTGAGGTCAGCGTGACGACTGCGGAAGGTTTTGACACGATCGATCATTATCGACTGTTTTCGTTTTTGATCTACGCTTGACCCCAGCGATGTCCGTATCGAACATCTCATATCGGTCAAAACCGCAAATTGTTTACAACGCTCGATTGGTCGTCATTCGTGCGAATGTAAAGGGCGGCCATGCTTGAAAGATATTTCGGTGCGTGCTGAAGATACCAAGGTTGACGATCGATCACGGTCGCGATCATTACGATTCGAATTCTTTTCGCACGGTTCTTCATAAATCATTTTTTTAGATCACAGAGTTTGAGAGATTATAGCGTTGAAAACATCGCATTACCGTGACGATGCTCAATGATCGAACATGGACCAGGTTTAGATATGTATCATGCGTCTTTCAACGGCTTACTTAAATAATTCATCGACTCTAGTCCTCGTTTTGCTAATTATTTTCTTTTCGCATTTCACCAATGATCTAATATGACGGCAGATGCCTCTGGCGGAGTCGTCAACATCTAATCATCTGTGGCTATTGATAATTGCGTGCATTTTGGCAAACAACGGGCTAAGGACAAGGTTATTTATCTAAAAATAATATTAATTTAACGACTCGCATCATCGTTGGCTATCGTCGGTGGTGATCCACGCGAACGGCCGGGACAGTGTCTCTGGACCATGGACGGAGAGCGCCGTACCATCGGCTCCTGATATGCGGAGCTGTCCCGCCAGTCTTCGGTTCAGTGGTTGCTGTCGTCCGTGCCACATATCTCGCTCGTCTCCATGACCTGCCAGTCAGATGTCTGTTTCGCTACCAAGTTGCCGGCACTATGGAAGTTCTATCTGTGCTCCATAGCCTTCACAAGGGCTATGCACTTGGTGCACCAGTTCCCCTCGATCGCCAACTCCCTCTTGGATCGCTTGATCGTTTGCTACCAGACGACTCATCCGGAGGTTTTTTTTGCAACTCCCAAAGTGCCTCGACATCAAATAGAAGCCTGATTGAATCTTGTTATATATTTTCAGGATCGCAACGAGCGAAGTCGGAGATTTCAGAAATGGCGCAGCCGAGAGCCGCTGGTGTTGGAGGCCTCCACTCTGGGAGATATGCCCACATTCTATGAAATAGCTCCACTGCTACCACATCAGTTTCCAGTAATCGGAGTTTACATAGATAAGCGTGTCAATGTTGGATTTAAATACAAAGTGAAACCAATGATGGTGAGTTTTTTTTTTTATTTTTAATTGTTTTCAAATCTAAGAACATAAAAGTATCATTGTAGCATATATGTTAATTTAATTTAAATGTTTTAGAGTTGGGATGCTGCTAACAAATCTAAGAGACTGCCTTATTTATTCAACGGCAAAGCGCTGAGGTTGCTCAGTATCGGCCGAGGATACGCGAGAAGATTTACATTTGAATCCGTTAACTCGACGCTGAACGACAATGAAAATTATTTCTGGGGCGATTCTAGGCCCGAGGGCTTTGCATTCGAGATAGAAGTTGTTTCGGTCGGTGACAAGTTTACGGTGTTCGATCCGAATAATGAAGCCCAAGGAACGTTGGAAGTCGTTCAGCTGCAGGTAAAGTTTATACATACGATATTGAAATTCTCTATGTAATATACCGACTGATTGCAGAAAGAACAATTTGAACAAGAGCAGAATATCCTCGAGGATGATTCCATCGAGAAAAAAGTGGAAATATATGCACTCTGCAAAGTAGAGTGGTACGAGAGGAGTTGCGAGATGCCGTTAGTGCCGATCATGGGCACGGCACTGGTTCAAAAACCAAAAGGCAAATCGACCAGTTCTCTCGTTAAGATAATAGATGTTGATATAGGATCTAAACGTATTAAGAGGGGATACGAGTTGAGGCCTGGTGTACAATCGTCATTGCGGAGAACGACGGTAACGGGCGAGACAATCGGAGATGTGCCCACTAAATACTCTATCGTCGGCTTAGAGAATTATGAATTCCCCGTAATAGGTATTTTAAATGAACATAAATATAATATACATTATATTTAAATGTAATCAATATGATATTTATATATTTTCAGGAACATTTGTCGATCCTAGGATAGTATCCGGGTTTCATTACCGTGTTCGATTACCAGATTCCAGACGATATCTATTCAATGGACGTTCGTTGTTATTAGAATCAATCGGTAGAGGATATGGCAAAAGGTTGTCTTTTACGCCTGATAATTTCAATTCACCAGAAAACTATTTATGGTCAGATTCGCATTCTTCAGGAGTCGGATTTGAGCCGAGAGCCGTACATACGGGAATGAAATTTACAGTAATTGCGAATAACGTAAGACACGATATGATAATGTATTCGTTATATTATCTTGATATTATTAAACATGATCATATTTTATTTAAAGAAACATCTCGGTGAGGCTACAGTGTTTCGTGCAGATATGCCGCAGATTGAAGAAAAAATGGAAATCATTCCTATGCCGGGCAGGAATAAAAATGCAGTCGAGAAACACATTCATATAGATGTCACATGCCATGTTAAATTGGCAACGACTGGTGGTGGATCTGTCGACTCTGAAGTCCATTTGATGCGTGTGTCTGGAGTCGCATTGGTGCGAAAGAATCCAGACGCCGCAAAGGCTCGTCTGCTGAAAGTGTACAATGTCGGACTAGATTCACAGCTGAACCAGTTGTTCGTACAATCTCAGACGGAACTTACATTCCATCACATTTGAATTGAGATGTATTTGAAATTTTGGATTGATAAAATGAGATCATCATATTGATGTTAAATCAAGAAGTACATTTCTGTTTGCCAACAAGAATTGACAGAGATCTGATTTACATTAAAGAATATTTTTAATTTACATTAAAAAAATAAATTTGAAAATACTCTTTATTTTTTTTATTTAATCATTCATCTAGTGGTGGGTAACCTTTTAAAAATCTGCATAAAATTATTTGGCGTCGAAAATTTTTCTATTTAATAAAACAAATATTTAGATTATAATTTTTTTCATAGTTTTAACACGTTTCCCGTTAATCTAAATGTATTTTAATATAAAAAATATTGAAATCGGTACTGAATATACAGTAATTGTATTTCTCAAGAGTAATTTTAGTACATTTTTTTTGATAAATTCTGAAAATAAAATTTGTAGCTCTTAAAATATCTGGAGTATGTAGTTATTTTTTAAACAGGAAAATAATGCTGCTTACATTCAGACTTATACTCTCATAATTCAGAAAAAAATAAGTAAATTGAGTTTGTTAACCCTGTTATAGATAGAGCTATAAAAGCAATTGAAGGATACGAGGTCAACGAGTCGATTCATATTTTTTACGAAAGTATTATTGAGAAATTGGAATAATTTAGAGGACAAACTAACTATGCTGATGCTATTGAATTGTCTGAAGAATTGAATTGCTATGCAGATTGATTATATTATACTAAAATCTTAATTAAAAATTAATTTACAACCAAACTTTAAAAAAAAGAACTGTTTTATAACAGAGTATTTTCATAAAAAATCAAGAATGAATTAAGAAAAAATAAATGGACAATTAATTTTATCTATTGGAGATGAGATGGCATATGAGCTTGTTTTTAAAGATTTTTTTAATTATGTTTAAAAAAATTAACAAGAAATTAGTAAATGTTTAGCTAGAAACAAGCAAAATAAAATAAAAAACTACTAATCTTGTTGGCCGTTTTCTTAATTATTGTGTTACATATATTTTTTATTTGTGGAAAAAATGAAAAATATGTAAAGGATTTGTGGTTAAAAACAGCACTGTTATGATGCCTCATCCTCTGTATTCGTCAGACATGGCCCCCAACGACTTATTCATTTACCCGAAGAAGAAAGGACGATGTTTAGTAAATATTGAGGAAATAAAGACAGAATCGCTGAACGAGCCAAGAGCCATATCGAAAATTGCGTACCAGAAGTGATCTGAGAAGAAAAAAGCGAGGGCTTTTAAATCAGGGATGCACAAACCTTTGATATTTTGGCTGTCCGCCAGCTGCTGCAAAATCTCACGAACCTTGAAGAATCTTGAAAAAAAAATTCTCGCTGCGCGGCTTAGATTACGGATAACCAACAAAATCGAGAGATTTTCTCACTAGATGGCTCATTCTTTTATGAGAAGATACCAACGTTTGATCGAACAATACAATTTTATTATTCATTTCATAAATTATGAGTTTTTGATCAAACATCAAAAATGTCCTTTTAAAGATACGTAAAAACAAAGTTGTTAGCTTTTAGGGATAAGTAAAAAAATCTATTAACTATTTTACGACAATTTTCGAAAAAAACACACAATTGTTCCCTGAGATTGTGTGCGAATATTGAATGTTTGTATGTATACATAAAAAATTTCCAACATTTAAATATTAACTTGGTAATCCAGGCTTTTTATCTGACTTCTAAATTACTGGAAGCAATTCTTTATTTTTCCATTTCAATGCTCTTTTTTCTATAAGCCTAAAAAACTCTAAAGAATAAATAGTATAAATAATCATTGACATGTATTGTCTGATATTGCGAAAAAAAAAACTATATTCGCTACTGGCGCGATGTATTCTCTCGCTCGCATCCGGTACAATGTACCAAGTACGAATGAACCGTGCTATGTGATAAGTCCAAAATATCGACCAAATTATGACTATTTTTATTCTGAGAAACATTTTAAAAAAATGTCATCAATATCGTGAAATGCTCGGGGTCTCTGAGAGACCCCCTTTGGATTACGCGGTTGTTTCCGTGCCGCCGTGACGGATGAATCTATTCTTCCAATCTTCAAGTAAACTAAGAGCCTCATATTGAATAATTGAAAAACACAGAGGGACATTGTTTTGATGTTGATCTATTGATTTTTTTTAAATGTGCGAAATAGCGAATTGTGCGAAAGTAGAGAGCCGCCCGTAGATACAACTGAGAATAATAAATGCTATGAGTGTTTTATAATTTTTTCATTAGGGACATTTTCATTAGGGCTTTCAAAGTTTCAAAACTACAAGATAATATTGAGAATTTTTTTGTTATAATTTCTTCGTAAATAAATTATTACGAAATTCGACTTATATAATTCCGTCCAAAAGTCTTTTATTATGTCCCATCAGATGTCGTTGTATGACTCACGGCTATTAGTATATATGAATGCCGCTAGAGTGAATATAAAAACATTTAAATTAAATAATTAAATCTATCATAAGATGTAATCTATGAATGAAAGCTTAAATCATATGTGTTTAAAAATGATAAAATCATAAATAATATTTTTTTGGAGTGTCCCATATATAAGTTTGATTTAATTTTATTTCCATTCTCGCATTTACGGAACAGAGAAGAGCCGACAGAGTATCGCTAGAGCTTGTTTAGTTTCGACTTTGTCCGAGTGCGGACGTCATGTGAAAAGAAGAATGTGATCGTATATAATTTAAAGAAAAACACAAAAACCAAACCATATTCAAAAATGTGTAATAAATTTTCAAGCATAATTTTAAATTTAGCAATAGTGATAGTTTCTGTGAAAGCATTCAATTTGGAATACAGGATACCAGTGTTAAAATATGGCGAAGAAGGATCCTTTTTCGGATTTTCTGTGGCAGAACACCAGACGATAAACGAAGGAGAGAAGCAAAGCTGGTACGATATAATTTTTGCAATATTTATTTTTTTGCAAACACGTCTCATTGCGTCTCCTCGTCGGAGCAAAATTTACTGTTATGTTGGGTTTTTTTTATTCGCTATAATACCGAGTACGGTGGACCGGTCAGGTGTTGAAGAAGCAACTCTCCGACAGCGTTCCGCAACAAAAATATTATTTAAATAAAAATCGGCATCGAAAGGGTTAATTGGGTGTATCGAACACAAGTATCGCCAACTTTGTCCAATTAGCGAAGATGCAGAAATGCACGAGATAGAAAATCGCGATCCTTTGAACTCAGCGAATCAGGGATCAACAACGCGCAAAAATCAACGAAAAACAAATGCTAAACGTTAAAAATATATCTCTATTTTAAATATTCTAAAACTTCATCCTGCTATATAATTAATTAATAATAATATATATTTATTAATGCAATTTAAATAAAAGTATCGTACCCCTGTCGCTTATTTCAAATGTTTAATGAAGCAAAAGCGTAAAAAATAAAAGATAAAGCTGGATGCTGTATTTATTCAAGGCGATTTCTTCAATTCTCAGAACACAAATAAGTCGTATTTATTATTTTCCGTTTCGAGATATATGTATGCCGCAGGTATCGGAATATATCGGCCGTTCAACCCGATACATTTGTTGTTAATAATTTATTCCGCATTAACAGATAAAATGATGCGAGAAGAGAAATCGCTCCACATATATCCCGAGGCGCGATTATTATTTAAATAAATCTGTGTATTCTATGAGGATCCCCACTTCTCAAAACGAAATAATTCCGATTTTATATTCGGTTTTACCGTTTGATATTAATAAAAACAGCGAAAATACATCGCGACCCACCGGTGTGACGCTAGCGTATGGATGGAATTAACACGCGACTCGCCGGTGAGATGCTGACGTAAAAATATGAACATAAAAATGGACTTGTTATGGTTTAATATTTATTCAAGTGCTTTACTATGCTTTTTATCTCGTTTAAAAACAAGATAAATTTAAATTATCTATCTTAAATTATTATTCTATTCTTCGACACTGTTTTTAATATTTCTATGCCGGCCAATTGTTTCTGGGTATTTTTAAAAAAAATAATAATTATAAGTGCTTGATAAGATTGAGATCTAGACTGTGGCCAGAACGAGAACTTTATCCATGTTTTTAATTTAAAATTAGATTATCTACGATTAAGTAAAATTATGGTTATAAATCGAAGCAATCTAATATTTTAGCAGTAATAATGAAATTTGACTTCATAAACAAAGATTTGAAAACTCGTAATTAAAAACCTTTTGCAAAAAATTTTCTCTAGAAATTGGAATTCTGCATCTCTGCATTCATCATGGAGTCAAAGTGTACAATCGAACGAGTTTTACTTAATTAATCAAGTCGTCATCTTCGTTACAAAGGACTTTGAGAAGGCCAGTTAATTAAAGAAATAATAACTCGATCGATTAATTCATTTTTACAAAGTGTTCCAATATCGGAACATTTGGTTTTTTTATCACCACTCCAATATCCATTGACGAATATAAATGGAGATTGCATCAGTCGATAGCTGAATAGCGTGAGGAGCGTCTGGTGTGGTCTTTTTTTATAATTTGAACTTGTGGGAATGAGCAGTGATTTTTTTAAATCATTTTTATATATCGAAATAAACTTATACTCCATTTTGTGCTCAGTGTAAAGGAAAAAATGGGTTTAATCGCTGCTTTATGTGACAACCTTTTACGTTTTATAAAAATCTCTTATTTTTGGAACTCATGTATTTCATTTGAACCAATCTTCAAAGATCTTTCTATTCATCTTGTTAATGATCAACAGAAAGATTTATTATTTCTGTTCCTTTAAATGTTTTTAATTTTATAGCAATTTGGATAGCAATTCCAAATTCTTAGGAAAGCTTCAATGCATATTCCCTTCTTTTAAATCTTTATTTTTTTTTTAAATATATAAATTGAATACATGTACAGATGCTCCGCGACAGATAATCAAGATTAGACAATTGGTAATCTGTATAATATACAAAAAATGTACTAGATTGACCTAATTAAAGCATGGAAACGATTAAAGATAAATTTTTGTTGTTCAAATTGTACAAGATTTTACCAAGAAATAATTGAACGAAATTACTGTTGACAAAAGATTAAGATTTTTTATGAAACAGGTATATACCCTTAATTTTTTTTCGGATTTAAAGAGTAGCGATTTGAAAAACGTTTGCGAATCACTGTTCTATATGATCCAAAATGCGTGGGACCAACTCTTTCTATCATAATCTGAATTGCTTTTACTTCACCGTTAGCTATTGACTGTACTTCGGTACTACCCAGAGGCGGTGGGTATGGTTGTTGATGACCTTTATGATTATTGCATAAAATTGTAATGATTCGTTGTTTTATATGCAGTCCAAGCAAATATATGCAATTGCAACACCGTGGCAATAAATTAAAATTGTTAAAATGCTTAGAGCAATAAGTAGCATTTTCTATATATGGAGTTATCACGTGGTAACCGATTAATAACAATGACATTGAGCAATTTTTTATTTATTTTTTTATATATATTCACGTGTCCACAGCTCTGACCCTCGCCTTGGCTACAGAGCAACTTTAAAAGAAAGCTGTTATCATCCCACGTAGAATATTGGGAGTACATCTTGGGATCGTGTGTTGGGCCCACGCCTACAAGAGCAGTCAGTGTCCGGTTTTGTGTCTCGTTATTGCGAAACTAGTAATGGGACTCATATCTACCGTATGCCATCTTTCAGCGATAATGCAAGACAGATTTATGGATTTGAGATTCTAGCCAATCTGCGGGATAAACGGTTCTGCCTTTCACCAGAGCGTGAGTCATGACTGACCCTGCGCTCGAATCTGTGTCCCAGTTGGCGGCACCTGAACATTTGAAAATGAATCCAATTGAAGTGTATTGTGATCAATTGAAATATCGATACGAGCCAATGAACGTCATTATTTTATAAAAAGAGAGCAAAGTATTCAATTACGTTGAGCAATTTTCATCTTATATATTTTATTCCCCTTTTGAAATGATAAATAAATGATTTTATTCAACCGAGCAAAGTGGTACAAGACGATTGTCTATGGTTTTTTTTTTATGATTATTTATTGCTATTGGCCTTAACCGCGAATTCAGTACCCCACTAGCAATGCGAGAATGAATGATTTATATTTAGGGTTCACTGCTTACAAATTAAATTTTCTTTTCTGATGTCATATATAGAATTTTTTGCGGTAAATTGCGTCAAGGGGCTCTTCTTTTTCGGCCACAAAGGCACTTGAGGAACTGCTCGAGCGAACTATTATCCCTTATGGATGTTATTGTACGGGGTGCCGATGAATTAATTTCGCACGGCTCCGCACGGCATGATGGTATTTGTTATGGTTTCATATTACGTCATAAATATGTTTTTTTTACGCATTCGAATTCAATAGGTCGCAATTACAATTAAAAATTTATGCTGAATTGTTTCGCAATAGTGTATTGTGTGCAATATTCATGATAAAATTACATACGACGCGAAATAATCACAATATATGAATAAATATCGATCACATACCTGCGTATCGAGCGATCGTATTAATCAACGGGAGCTGTCAAAGTAGACGCATACTTTTTAATCGGCGCGCGCAGCCCTTAATGATAACATTAACGGCCATGATTTTATTGTTAAAACAACCTCATCGCCAGTTGTCATATCTATCGCATTATTTTTTATTTCATTTTGAGAACGTAAATATATGCCGTTTATGAAATTTTATTGCATACAATTCGGAGTCGGATTGGCGCCACGTTGCCGAACAATAGAGAGTATCTTACAATGGAATAGCTTTTGATATTGTATTTTTGTTAGTGCCCCTTTTCATAGATATTATCAAAATATATCTATCTAATTTATATACAGAAATACATAGATATATTCAAATATATTTATAAACCGTGTAAATATAGTTTATCCTCCCTATTATTTCAATGAAACCGGAAGGATGTATGTATTATATTTCATAAGTACGATTTTGTTAGAATACCACCACACGGGCCTACCTTGTGTTATAATGCAATTATGGCAGTGGTTTGAAATGTATTTAATTTATATTTATATCACAATTAAATAGGTGATATCCAATTATAATATCTGTAAGTGACCGACACTTAATACTAATTGAAATAATTTATTATTTCGCCCTAAAGCTGTTCTAAAATTTGGTGTAAAATTTATGAGCACCCCTGCACAGGTAAGATGTTCTTTATTTTTCAAGGTGTGTTGCTTGAGGAGCATTCTACCTGCGAGAATCATTACTTTTTTTTTATTACACCTGCCCTTTTCATTTTTTTAGTGCAATAATGTAGCCACACCCATTCAGCTCGTGTTCAAATCTTATGCTATTCAATGAAAGTGGGCAAGATTTTTCATTTGAGGAGATTTCAAAAATATCTCTGTTTATTCTGACGGTCAAACTGGATTTCTTCGAAACGGAATATTGTAACAGCACTGTCTGGATCATTTAGAAATGGCGTGTGGGAGTAGAATATTACTAAAATCAGTGCAGTCCTACAATTAAAAAAAATACAATAAAACAATATACAATTAATAAATAAGAATATTATTTGCAATACTTATTAAAAATATATATTTACATATAACTTATGAAATTTTACATTAAAAAAATATTTAAAATCGTATATATTATTATTATTTTTTTCTATAATGTTAATAATATTAATTATACAATCTTTTAATAAAATCATGTAAAAATACAGCCTTGTTTCTAGATAGATCTTGAAAACTTTACATGTAGGCGTAAGCTGGAATGCGATCCAAAACGACTTGCATTAAACCAGTGATTTTAAATCTGTATATTATTTATTTTTCATTGTTTCACAATGAGAATAGTAATTTACTAGAGTCAAGTGGTATTTGCCGATTTTTCTATGGAAATACATATTTTTAATTCTTCATAAATCGCCTGGACAAAGATTTACCCTTTCAATGCCCTTTTATTCGTCCACTTTATTAATGCCGCCATGAACTTTTCGTAGAATCCAGGTACGTTCAGAATTGGAACCTTTAAAAGCATTATAAACAGGTAGGTCCTGCGGCCGAAGGGATTGTCCTTTATGGCGACAGTGCAGAAAGAGTTGGATTCTTGTCTATATTTAAACTGTCTGGAACATTATTTTGTGGTCAGACCAAGATAATTGGGTACTTTGCATATCAATTATTTTTTATATGCAAATATAAAAGGCTATCTTAGTTTTAATGCAGATTCGTAAACGATCAATGCAAAAATGTATAATATATTGAAAATCTATATACGTAAAAAATACGTAATAAATTTTCGAGCATATATAATATATTTTAAGAGTGGACTATGTACATCGTGTTTTTTATCCCTAGACCTCCTGCTGTGATGTTTTAATATCCACGAGGATATTTTTTTAGGTTATGTTCAAATCGATACAATCAATTTGATCTTAAGAATATCGTATTACAATTATTATTATTATTTGTTTAGGGAATGAATATTTTGTGGTTTTTGCGGTTGACGTTTTAGGGGCTTCAATCATGTACAACGTATAGATTTTAATACAAATTTAAGGTTATGATATGTCATTGATGACAGCTTTCATATTTCGCACGTTGGCACGACTGCGATACAGTGCTCGCAACTTAAATTTTACGCGAAGCTCGCGGCGTTTGCACATGTTCGCCAGTGGCAAATACGATTTTGTTAAGAAAATATTGTTTTAAATATTTTTTTATTCTGTTTTCGTTTGCTGCCATAATACACCGATCAAATAATGACCGTGTACTCCATATTTAAAATCTAGTCAAATACAGTGGTTTTCGTGTAGTAGGGAAACTCATGATGTTTTAACCGCAGTCGTGATAGAATGCGCGGTAGTTTTGTGTCAGTTTGTTTGTGTTCACCGTGTGTTTAGCAATCTTTCAAAAATCCCACGCTTTTTGTTTACCCATCTCTCTTTCAACGTAAATAAATAATAAAACTGGGACAACCGCGCCCAGTCAATAGAGAAAAATTAAGCGGCAAATGTGACAGTATTTAAATTTGAATTCATCATTATGAAAAAATACTTTTTTATTATCATTATTGAATCATATGCTTTTAATGTTTATTATATCAGACATTATAGGATGTGGATTTCCTTTTTTGCGTTTTTATGCTATGATTAGATATGATTTAGAAATAGAATTTCAGATAATATCACAGTTTCATCATCCATTATTTACGCCTGCCGTTTAATGAACTGAAAACGTAAACACCACCTTTGATGATGATGATGAGCTAACTGCATATACTATTGCCATATGTTTTCTGTTGGTCACAACTACTAGAAATGTCTGAAATATGGGCCAGAAGAGTTCATAGTGTTGCTCAATATTGGATTAATAAAAAGCATGCTAAATAATCTTGTAATATTAATTATGATGACGATTAACAGTCATGTCATCATAAGTGATGGTATAAGACCATATATAAATCGTTTTTGATACTCGAATAGGTCATATGTTGATTGCCAATCGAATCTCATGGAAAATATGATGTAATCGTTCAAATTCTGAAGGCCCTTTAGTAATAAATGAAAAACCCTGTATGCAAACAAGTAATATTCACTGTATGTAAGATGTATTCAGTTTGCATATAAATGTGTCTATTTTTAGAATATCGTATGTAAATTATTCTGACATCACACTTTCGATGACTAAACAGAAGAGCAACACTTTTATCTTTAAAGAAAAATCGGTAAATTTTAAAAATAATAAAATTGTATCTTCATTATTTTCGCGAAGTCTCCCGAGTGTCACCGCCCAATTGGTTCGAGACAGGGCTTTGCAATTGAGGGTCAATTAATTAACGACAATTATGACAGCGTCGCTGGATATCTTGAATCATCAGACACAAAAAGAAGCATCTTTATGATTGATGATGGCTTAATAAAATTGCGTGACGCCCTAGGGATTGATTATTAAAAAAAAGATATTTAGAATAAGTTAGTCACGCGATGTATTGTTCAGTTTTAATTGCGAATTGCTGTAAAGACGCTCGTCATTTCAGGGTTAAAAATATTATAATACAAAATACACTAGAAATTTGTTATTATAACTATATATAATAGATCACTTTGTAATGCAATATGTGTACTAAACATCTGCCTTTTCTCACATGCCATATATTACAAATATTTTCATTGTGTACATGCGTTTTTGTATTATCGGAAAAATATCGAATTTCTTTTTTGGGGATCCCATACGCAGAATGGTGGATCGTTATGCGGTTTAACCGTGATATAACACGTATAATTTTATGTAAATGATTCCACATATATGATTTTTCTCATGGAAACTATTCCGGTTAGGCAGAATCTCGGCGTTATATTGATTTTTTCGTGTTTTCCCCCTTACTTTTTTCCTTTTTCTTCCGTTTCCTCCCATTTTTATGTTGTTTTGCTCATCGCGATTCTGACAAGTGCGGATTTATCTGTTCGCCGTATAAAGAACTCTGTCGCCGTTGAGTTTTGGGTATTAAATCGATTTTCCAAAAATATTTTCACCCGGGGGATGAATCATCGTTTCTAAATTTAGCAGAGTGTGCCAAATAATTGACGTGCAAAGTGCTCGGTCACGATAGGGTTAATTGATTGAGCACGTGATCTATATTGTAAAGTAGATAATGGTGACGAACGTTGTCATCCCCAGTAATGGGACCCGTATTTTTATTTTTGTGGAAAAATAATAAAAGAGTTTGACCCAATTCTTAATTACAGGAATTGCAAATAATTATGAATTACAGTAACTGACCGCAATTGAGGTTATTCTTATTAATAACATCATGGGTATTTAAACAGTGATCGGAACTCTCTATTTTACGATCATCATCATTAATAAGTATTACAAAAAGACTGTTATGGCCAAATGTCATCCGCGTAGAGTACGCGCGCAGAAAACAAAATGGCGTTTCGTAATTCATTTGTTTATTCCGCCATCTTGAATATTTGAATTGTTTGATATTTTCTCATTAAAAGTATATTTTTTAATTATATTGATGAATTACTATATGCGTATAGTTTACATAGTAATTAGATAGCTTCTATAATACATGGAGGTAGTAAAACCTCATTAACTTTAATGTCGCCATGATCGTTCTGTATTTTTTTCTTAGAGACGTCAAATTCGCACCCGTAGCGAAAATAGCCTTCGCCGTCAGCGGTGTCAAGACGGATAATATCCAATTTCCATGGTAATGTTAAGTCAACCGTACTATCGCTAACAAGCGGAGAGTAATGAAGAACGACGCGAATGAAGACCTCACCCCCACGTGAACCCCCGAAATGACCCCGCGAAGGAGCGAGCTGGGTGTGGCTGGCTGAAGAACCGAACCCGGTTGCACCGTCTGGTTATCGACTCGGTTAGATTGCGGCATTATATTTAAATTTTCAAGCACCGGATCTATGATGCTATCCAGCTTTTTTGCTTTAAATATAGACCATTGAAAGAGTTACGGCCGGTCCACTCGACTCATCCCAAAATATCACCAATCAATTATGAACCATCGCAGATAACGTTACAAGTGCCATGCAACACGCGCCTCCTTCCAGTGGAGTGATTCATTTCAAAATGCTTTCAGGAAATTGTTCGCTTTTCGCCACATAAATTTCATTATCCACAGATAGCGAGATAAATCTTGACACACATGTTCCAGAAGCTGAATCCTCCTAATGAGTTTCTCGGGAAATTGATCGCGTCAAATGCAAATGTACTCATGTCCCATCGGACGTGAGATCCACAGTCTTTTAGAACATTATCTTTTCTATTTATGACTCTTGGTTAAGATCATTTACACCAAAGTCACGTATTAATCTCGAAACCTAATTACGCCATAAAAAAATAGAATATCATATCTATTATCATAAACGGATCTAATAAAACAATATTAGAGTTCCTATAAGCAACAATGAAATTATTGCTTTTTAAGCTTTTGACTGATTTGAATAAAAAAATATAACTCTCTTATCGATCTGATATTGCTATCTTTCTTGTTTACTCATTTCTAAGAAACCTTCTTAAGCCGGTACCATCAGGTCTGATTTTGGCTCTCCAGGATCCCCTGCATTCTATATATCCGTGGAAGTCCTGCCCTTTCCCCTGCGTCCTTTAATGTTTCCAAGTGCAACGAGCTTCTTCATACTATCGTTTATTCTAGCGAGTTCTTTTGAGACATGTAGTTAAGAGTCTGGTCTGACTGTGCAGTTCTTTTATAGCAATTTAACTCTTCCGTAGTTGTTTCAGTAGTTCTTCATTCACCTTTTCGAGCAATTGTAATCATGAACAATTAATTATTCATGAGTTATCTATTAGAAAATAATTCATCTTGCACAGACAACCCTCCTATAACGAAGAAATCCGGACCACGTTATAGAAAATCCGCGTTACAGAAGCCAAAGGCACTCATACTCGTAAATGAGTGGGAAGAAGACTTTTTTAAGCGACTAGTTTCTGCAGGCTATCATTTCTTCTAGCGAGATGTCCAAAGTATTGAAGAATCCTTTTGAGACATGTAGTGAAAAGTCGATTTGTGCGTCAATATTCGTAAAAAACGCCGTAATTAAAAATTGAGAATATCAAACTCTGCACTTAAAGGTTTTTTTGTCTTTTTAGATATCCCCATGTTTTTTCAAATTGTCGATAGCTTTGACATCGCATTTTTAGCCATCCCTATTCGCCTTCTTATTTCTGCCTAATAAAAATTTCGTTACTCTTTACGTAGAGATCATCAGTTTGGTTTTAGTAATATTGATCTCTTTTGAGCAGATCGGTCATTTCTTCTTCGTTGGTGGCTATCAATGTAGTATCGTCAGCATATCTTAGATTTGAAAAAAGGACTTTTCTCATAAAATACTTCCCTGTCTCGATCCATCGTCACGGCGGAAACAACCGCTTCGTCCGAAGGGGGTCTCTCAGATACCCCAAGCATGAATTCTTCAACAATATCTCGACATTGTTTTTTAATTGGATTATTCTATGAATTAAAATAGTTATTCATGATATGCTTCATAATTTGGTCGATATTTTATATTTTTTTAGTAATTAATATGACGTGTAAATGACAGTGTCAATCGCATGTTTCACTCGCACTCGGCAAATTGTACAGAATGCGAGCGAGAAAAAACATTTGTTTTTATTTTTTTTTCGCAATTGCTGACAGTAAAGGTTTATATTAAAAAAAATATTCGAGAAAATCAAAAGTTTGGGATCCCATTGGCACTGCTAGATTAAACTAAGATTATAATAAATTAATTTTGATATTGGAGACAATACATTTTTCGTGTTAATTCTGATCTGACTTATCAAAATGATTTATCATCCGATCCTGTACTTATAGTTATAAACACCTGAATGTTATCAATCTAGAATCTAGATATTATATAGTGTTGATATAACGCGATTATCGATCTTTTTATATCTAAAGTACATATATATGTATGTACATAAGTTGATATTAATATTTTTTGGCTTTATGTAATCGTCGTCAATTGAGCTGACGTTCGTCTGCAATTCATATGTATTCCCGACAGGATACACCGTAATGGACAAATGAAATAGTATGACAAGTGTAATTGTTATGGCTGTCGTAACAAATAATGGGATAAAGCAAACGGGATGCCGGGACGCCTTTGTCCAACAAAAACACACAATGATCGGTTTAATTGAACTGTTGTATGCGATCTTGCCGAGGGTATGGCGGAAGAACAACAAACTATGTAAATCGGGAAACAGTGGGGTCACCCTATCCCCGCAGATGTTCGTAGTTTACTCTAGCGAGTATGCGATCCTATGCTAGTAACTGTGAGGCATATCTGCGCACGCGCATCGAAAAGTAAACAATTTCAATACTAGATAAATGAGTCAAATATCAGCGAACCTTGAACATTCTTTTCACATTAGGCAACACTCACGATTCCTTGTGAATTTTATGTCTATCGCGTACATGTTTGTCGTTAGATAATATTCTACGTATTAATACTTTGTATTTATTTACAATTATACTGTATAATTTATGTTTGCCTTTTCCGTCTTAGAGGCGTTTATATGCATCGGCGGCCATGTTTGCCGTCGCTTCGTTCTTCGAATTCCTGTTCATATTCCATTTTAATATTTACATCATTCTCATGTGCATAATTTAAAGCTTATTTCCTTAATAATGGTGTACACGTTTGATATTATTGTCCACGAAAAAGGAATGCATTTTTTCCTCTGCTTGTCGGCACGTATTCTTTTATGAAATGTGCCTCGTAACGCTCGTCGCCTCGAAGAACAATTTATTTACCACAAAGAACAGTCGGCGTCATAAAATTTCGCGAGTTGGATTTTTAACACACTGGATCATAATATTATAAATGACTCATTTTTTTTTTAGATCATAATCCACCATTCAAGATGATTCGGCGTCATGCTCAATTATATGTTTTAATCGAATATTCTAAGAACTAGACCAGGGGTGATCAACCCGATTTAGAACATTTTACATTATTAATGTGAATCATTGATCGAAGATATTAATATGTCATATATATCTGAAAATATACCAATTAATGGCAAAGAAGCAATGCCAAATTTGTCTATAATCTAGCCGTGCCGATGGGGTATATTTGGGACTCCTAGTTTTTGATTTGTCTCAAATAATTCTTTTAATATGAATCCTACATATTACAAACTATTTGTATTTGTATATAAAAGTCTAAAAAATAAATGTTATAAATAATCATTAATTTTATTGTCCGCAATTGTTCGCAATTCGCAAATTTCCGTCTCGTTCGCATCCGTAACGATGTGCCAAGTGCGAGTAAAACGTATAATAGTGACACATATCGCGAGAATTAGGCTGCCGTAAGTCGGTGGCGGAACATCACCGAGTGTGCGTGTCATTTACACGTCATATTGATTAGTTAAATATCCAAAATATCGATCACATTATGAATAATTACTTTTAATCATAGAATGATCCATTTAAAAAAAAGTCAACATATTGATGAAGAATTTATCAATATCTTGACTTGAAATGCTTGGGTATCTTGCCTTTTAAATAGACCCCTTTCGGACGACGCGGTTGGTTTCGAGCCACTATGACGGATAGGTTAAAAGAGCAGACTCAATCAAGTATTTTATTAATACAAAAAATATATATAATATACAGTGGAACCTCTCATAACGAGCATAATTCGTTCCAGAATCTTGCTCGTTGTGTGAAACACTCGTTATGCAAAACTAATTTTCTCATATAAATCAATATAAAACACGATAATGCGTTCCATGCCAAATATTTTTTTTTAACGTTTATTCAAATAAAATTACATGCTTATAAATTGTTAAAGATCGCAACAACCTGGTTAAAAACATTTTTAAAAATGTAAACTAGCTTATTATTTATTAATTTATGACAAATAATTAATTATTTTTTACTAGAAAGCTGTCTAGATACATTTGTTTTAGCCGACTCTTTAAAATTTGGTAGCTTATTGTACATTATCATTGAATATATGTTTTGTAGCACGCCTGTACCTCCTTATTAGGACGTGCTTCTCAGTAATACGATGAAACAGAAGTTTCCCATGCTTTCAGCATTTCTTTGTGCGTCAGAAGACTGTTTCTCTGCTACTTCTTCCTCCAAACTCTCCTTCATAACTGCCTTTGAAATACGATCCAACACACTGGGGTGCGTCAGCCCGTTTGTGACTTCCCCTTTTTGCGTCATTCCTTATGCAAAATGTCGCTCGTTAAGGGAGCAATTTTTTCACTTTTTTTTTGCTCGTTATGCGAATTATTCGTTATGGGAGGTGCTCGTTATGAGAGGTTCCACTGTATATATATAAACATAAATGTTTGAGAAGAACGTAAAATATCTCTTAAAACCCCTTTAAAAAAAAGATCGAACTGCACAGTATTGATTCCAATTAGCCAAAAGTTAACAAATGAAAATAACAGATCTTTTGCAAGAAGCAGAGCTAGAATTCAAGATGCTGTTGAAAAAATCTCAGCTAATATTTTAATATACAGGAAACTCTCCTATAACACGGCATCCAACAAAAAAATAGAATCATTATTTTGTCTAGATATTGATCAAGATTTTCTCAATTTTTTTACTTGAAATCTTTGGATTTTATAATTTATAATGAAAAATAGGACGATGCGGTTTCGAGCCGCCGCGACGGATCGGTTATATAATCTTTTTTCACATATATCTTTCGCCAGTCAAACTTCCTATAGCACCGAGATAAATACCGCGCTATAGAAATACGTGCAATAAAAGTCTAGGGATCCATATAAAATTTATTCTATTTTTAGTTTCGGTAAATTTTATTTATTCATTGAACTTTATTTAGTGCGAATATGTAATTTGACCTTAAAAAAATGAGCGTTTTGTAGAAAACGCAATCTAGATGGAAGCGCTATATGAGGGATTGTCGCACATGCCGCACTATATTAGTATGCGCTATAGAAGGGTTGAAATATATCAATTGCTATAACCATCGAGGCGTCCGGATTTGTGTCTCAACGAAAATTATTACATACCTACTAATATCACAGTATTTAAATCAAAAACAGTTTTAAAATCACTAATATTTAATTTTCATAATAGCGATATTTTTAAATAAGATTTATATTTATTATAATATCTGAAATAATGAAAGCTTTGACGACGATAAATAGGGTCATTGTGAAATATTAAAGATAAAATGAAATAAATAATATATGTTTTCGAATTCTTATCTATGTAGATTTACTACTTTTTCAGTTCAAATAGAGCTCAATATTTTTTTCTGTGCTTCATACATTTAATCGTACTGTCGACACTTGGCATACACATCGCTTATCAAATTTCAAAGCATCCAAATAAATATCGCTCGATTCCAAGAACATATTTCTATCAATTTAGAAGAAGAATCATACTTGTTTACAGAATTATTCATCGGACAGAGGGCGATTGTTGAAAACCCGAGAAATTCAATGGCGCCAGCCGTTTCTTTCCGTTTTAAAGTGTGGTCACACCGGTTTTGGCCAGCTTCCAGCTGTGTTTTCAGCACCAATTTCCAGATTTGACCTATCGATCCGGCCACTTGTATTCAAATGACCCGACACAGTTTTGCAACGCTTCGATTGTTTGTTCTGGGTGTGTCCGAGCGTTTCCTTTCGCACTCTGTATGGTTCAAACAGTCTATTTATTTAACATTGCGGTTAATCGGCGTTAGCCACGGTCAATACATGGCTGGGTAGACAACCAATAGTAACAGCGTGTATTATCACAATAACTGTTTACTAAATACAATATTTATTTGATCTTGGCCTGAAAATACACACACATATCATCGATCACCGTTAAACTTTTTTTTTATCTCATCAAATATAAATATACGACCAAATTTGGATTTCAGTGTTATCGCTTATACGGCCAAAATCAATATTCCTTTAACTTTAACAGACAATTCAATAACAATTTTCTGTAAGTCATGATCGAATATGTAATTATTTTTAAAGGGTATATATATATATATTCTAGCCGAATAATTTTTCTCATATACAAGTCTTGATATAAATTATAAGGCCCGTTTTAAATTTAATATTAATTTAAATATCCTGTAAATTAAAAAAAAATATATGCAATAGTTTTTGGCCGGAAATGTTGCTGTTAAGATTGAGTTTATTTGCGGTGTAATGGAACGCCCATCTTTCCGCGGGTAAGTTCAAATTAGCTATTTTATTATAGTTAGTATGCATATGAATATACTATATTATATTATTATTAATAAAAATCACCCTAATGTGTCAAATAAACACAAAATAAAAACGATTTATAGGTTATGTCAATGATCCGAACTGTCAATCACATCGATTTCCGGCCATACATAATTATGCATATCGATGTGGTATCGATGCCGTATCGAGCCTATTTCTAGGTTAAAACGATCGCGGCGAGTTAACATCGTAATATCTTGATAAATCCTTGACCAAGAATCCTTACACCATTTCACGATGTCGGACACATAAAAAAAATAAGTATTTGCTCTCTGAGGCTGCGAGGTACATAAAAACAAACGAGTCCGTTGGACTGGACCGGTGTTGTTTGAGTCTCGACCTATTCTTACCTGGTCAAGGATCGTGTTTACTCGCGCCTTACCTGACTCTTGTACCTTTACAATATTAATATTTCTATTTTAGAACTGGCGAGTACTCGCTTTATTTCAAAAGCTACCGATAGGATCATCCTTTATTGAAATTAGTCAGTCGGCGCCACCAATTAAGACCGAAACCGGTCAGTCGCCGGTCAGAACCGGATAATCATACTCATTTTGGCAGCAAATTGCTCATGGTGAATACCATATTCATGCCAAGACGTGTTTTAAAATAATAAAATTCTGATCAGTCAACGATAATTTTCTTTACAATGTATCGATACCGGCATCGATTCGGCGCCAACTGAATTATTCAAATATTAGATAATACCGAAAGTAATGTCGTATTTTTAAAGCGTTATTTTGCACCCCTGTTACATGTAATCTTTTGAATATGTGTATTATTGGTTATCGTTAAATGGCCATCTGGAATTTACCGCGACATAAAAATCAGGGTCTCTCAAACCTCCATTTGAAAATGGCGGCAATTTTTATATTGAACGTTAATTTAAAAGCGTAGATGTTGTACGAATTACATAAAAACTGAACGCCACACTTGTGGCTTTGCATATCGTCATGAAAATTACCATTTTGATATTCATCGATAAGGACCTACATTTATGACTGAAGATTTTTATGAATGACTGAAAAAAAATGTCGCAATCTATAATTTCTTGATGTTGATCGAAAGATGATAATTAAAGTCCGCGGTGAGAAAATTGTATTGTTTTATTAAAAGCTGATAACTTCGTGTAAAGGAATCGAGATATTTGATATTTGATCGAAAGTTAATTCCACCAATTCCTCGATTTACGCGGTACCCATTTTACGCGGTCAGAAAAAACAATATTTTTTTTAAGAAATCAAACATATTTTGTGGCAAGTGTCACTCAAATGCATATATTGTATCAGATTACTCCTACTTCAACGACCAGACGTCTGTAACCCCCTCCATTGCGCGTGCAGTACGTTAAATATTGTTGTAAGTTTTGCATCCCTTGCAAAAACTTATAAACTGAATTAATCTACTGTTAGAAGAAGTGTCACCTCCGGATCCCTGATCAGTTCTAAATATACCTCATACGTTAGTGATGTTATACA
The DNA here is from genome assembly GCA_022495035.1 of Philopotamus ludificatus. Lineage (NCBI taxonomy): Eukaryota > Metazoa > Arthropoda > Insecta > Trichoptera > Philopotamidae > Philopotamus > Philopotamus ludificatus. The sequence goes on along the minus strand of JAGXCT010036530.1, from coordinate 4,358 downwards.
ATTTAAATGTCGATTTATTAATTGTATTTTTTATGCCTCGTTTTACGCGGTTTTCTGAAACCTATCCCCTTACTTTATATGGACTCGAAGTCTCGATTTACGCGGATTTTTATTTTCTGGAATCTATCTATCATTTTTGTATGAACTTGAAGTCTCGATTTACGCGGTTTCGATTTACGCGTTTGTTTCTTGAAACGTTTCTACCGCGTAAATCGAGGGATTGGTGTATTTAATTTATGAAAACAACTCATAGCGCGAGAAAATTTTAATTCCTCGATCAAATTTGATAATCTCGGATCGAAGAAAAAGCCGCGTTACGAGAAAATTATGACGTTTGACCAGTGGCGGATGACGGTGACCTTTTGAGGCCTGATCCCTATCATTACATTTCAGAGGGCCCTAGTAGCATATATTTAATAATTAATATATTCAAATTAAATTAAATTCTCTCCTCGGTTTTCCATCAGAAAAAATCATTGTTCTCTTTGCAACATCACACGAGACCGCGAATAAAAAGTGTTTTGTGCATCGCGGGCGGGGTTGATATCAGTCTATCCCCCACTCCTTCGCCCGGCGGCACCATCATAGCCGCGGGCAAACCAGATAACAGCGACCAGATAAGTCAATCCAAACGACTACCCACAATTAACGGTTTTATGCATCCCCCAATTTATATCGTTATTTTACTTGTATCGTGTTAATTACTTTAGATATTTCGATCGCCTTCAAACCGATCGAAGTCTTAAACCTTTCTGCGTCGGCGAGATCCCATACAAATATCTTAAACTATCCAATATTAACGCCGGCCAATTTGCTGGCCACTCACCTATAACTTTCCAACGAATTACACAGGGATTCAGAATTACTCCATTTATCACTCTCCATCCCTACCGGGGTAGCCACCAATGAATTTTCGGAAATGAAAAACAACTATCTACCATACCATTAAAATTGATGGTCAGCTTCTCATTATTTTTTTTATATTACAGTCAACATAACCCTGTATAGAGTTGACTAGAGGCCCAATTGAACTTGATTAATACCCAACAAAACAGTGCAAATATGTTGGTGTACACACATCCTTGTGTGCATAAATAAATCTGGTCTCTAACGGATTTCTCACCACAGAGCCAGTATACCCTGGGAAGCTGTTCCTAACGGTTGACCAACAATCGGTCTAGGCCCTCTGATACTTTCGCTCCTCTTCCTTCTTTCTAGGGACTCCTCCCCTGAGGAGGTCTTTCCCATGATGAAAGAATTGCTATTGCGCGACAGGGCTAATAATCACTTGCGACCGGCTACTTGAGACTCGTTTTGGGCAGATGTGCATATGTATGCCTGTGTATATCTATATAGGTTTGCGTGTGGTCGCTCGTTACTCGTCACTCGTGACTCGCCAAGCAGATAACGCCTTATGAGAAGAGAACAAACGAATACTGAGAGGCAAACCCTCTTACTTCTGCCTGGACACAGTCGAGGAGGTAAAACTGATACCAACATGGTAGTGAAGATGTACGTCCAATGCCAGCAATGGCCAAGAGAGGGAACTCTTTACAAAAACTGCATACCAAGACGGCTCTGCATCCCTGTATGACACGAAAGGGAGCCTCACGTCACGTGTGAGACTCAGGTTCCTTTGGCCTCGACTACCATGCGAGAGTTTGGTAAGGTCCATGCCCTCAGCGAGTGAGAGCCTTGTGACTGGCAAATGATGATGATGATGATAGAATGAATGAACAAATATATATTCTTTCAGTCGGTGACATTCGTTTTTTAATACGTCATAAAAAATAAAACATAACTAAATTCTATAAAATGATGAGTAAGGTCATCAATGATCGGGGGCCTCTTTGGGGCCCCTAAATGTCGGGGGCCTGATGCTCCAGCATCATATACATCCATATACATACGATAAAGTGTTTGACAGAAAACCAAAATCTTTTCCCCAAAGCTCATAACCACGTTTAGGAAAAAGTGCATGCGTTTTACCGAAAACTGATAATCTCGTTCAAGTATACCAAAAGTATGTAAATGGAAACGCCCAGTCTGTGAAAGATTTTCGTAAATTCATAAAAAAATTTGCGCTTAAGAAAAATACATTTGTATGTATTTTTGTAAATACAGAAGAGAATTTCAGGAAATCTCAGACATATGTAGAATAACGATTTATCTGTTATCAATAAAACATTACTAATAAATTTTGAAGTTAGTTAGTTAGTCTTTGGTGTATGATTTCTATAATAGCCCATCAAATACATCAAGGAGCTTTTTTCTTGAATTTTCATCAGCTTTTTGGAGAGTTATAAGTTTTAATCTCTTTTTTATCGAGCAATATGCGGAAAATACATTACGGAATCAATGGCCCCTGCCTTTAAGTCTAATGGTCTTAACCCACATATAGAGAATTCAAACTTGCACAGCACAATGTTTTTTCTCGCTCGTACCTGCACATGCCTGATGTTCTTTCTCAAAAACAAACAAACATAGCGCTCGTGGCAATTGATGCGAATATTGCTGTTTTTTTTCGCAATTACAGACAATTGATTATTTACATTTATTCTTTAGACTTTTTTAGACCATTACAAAAAGTTTTGGACATGTAGGATTCATATTAAAAGAGTTATTTGAGAAAAATTTAGGGTCTTATCATTCATCCAATTTTTAGCAGATCTTCCTCATTGTATTAAATGCATATCTTCAGTAATTCATAAAAAAAATGTGAAAGCACACGAAACTTTTTTATTTTTTTTAAAAAAAAAAAGCATTAAAAATTAACAGACTAGATAAAGATCGTATGTAACAGCTATAAATTAAATTAAATTAGGGTGAGTTTTATTACGTTTTTTTTAATACCCAAGAAATACTGAAACAACAACATGACTCTTTACTTTGCTTAATAAGATAGCGCGTTATTTTTATAATATTATATAAATAACATAATGATACGCTATTATCTCAAAGAAATAATAATTAAAATAAATAAGCGTACGTCTAAACTTTGGAATGATTGCCGATTACCGAGAAGAAACAGATTGATAGCTTCCGGCATGTCCAAGATTTTTTTCCAGGGCTTATAATTATAGTATTCAACATTTATAAGAAACAATCTCATGTATACCGTGATCAGACCGCCATTATCGTATTTACATTTATTATTAATGTCATAACGATTATACGATGAGCGGTATTAATAAAAAAAAACTTAATTATGTTAATGCAATTGCATGTTGTACAATGCGTTAATTAATTAATGAACATATTAAATTACGGGGGGTCGGCTTTTATAGCCGAGCCTTAAAAAATCTGATGCCAAAACAGTTTTAGTGGTAATAAATTAATTTAAAAATGAATTTTGAGACCCTAGTTGCGTATGAACTTATTGCATTTTGACACGAGATGTCGAGTTCACAGGGTTAACGAACGCCATTTTTGAACAGCGATAACGATAATGCACGGGTGTCAATAATTGAACTTAGCGTAGTGAAATTGCGCATGCGCATCGCGAGTTTTACGATATTTTTCGACCATGCTTTTTACTTTTTTGACAACATGACGTCGCCGTCTGAGAACTTCGGTCATTTTTGTTTTTTGATTTGACCGAATCTCCATATACACATGACACACATGTGTCGGTGTTTCTCAAACTGTATATTATCGATTGGGAAGGCGCGAAACGGTCGTCTGGGCATTCGAAAGATTATTTTGTTTGTTCAAGAATTTATTTGCTCGGCTCTTTCTTGAAAGTATAATGTAATCATCTCAGTTTACACATTGGCGAGTTTATTTTCCGTGACATGTGCGATAAGAACGTTATTTTTTTGCCTTGTTTGATTTGAAGCATATTTTTAAAATGCCAAGTACTCGAATAACACGCTGTAACATAAGACGCTGATCAATGAAAAATAATTAGAAAACGTGGCTAAATATGCACTTTGATATCCATGTGTGCTGGGGTCAATCGATTGGCTTCTAATTTCGTCATTTGATAGACGATTTCTGTTGTATTCTAAAAATATTCTGTTATGTACTTTAGTTTACAAAGGAACCTTTGTTGAAGCTGCGCCGAGATGTGTGAATAACATATTTATATAAAGATGTTATATATGTATGTTCAAACTAGTGTAAACTACGACATCCGCTAGATTTCTATTATATTTAAAAATATATAATTAATTATCTTTATAATTAAAAATAAAATTTTAAAATAAACCTTTGTGCACTTTGTGCTTTTTTTAGTTTTCAGCTCAGCTCCGAACGATAATTCTTTATCACCTCACAAACCCTACCGGGGGGGAGCAGGTTACTACCATACCATTACAATTGATGGTCAGCATCTCTTATAAACAATCTTTTATATT
>JAGXCT010036529.1:52466-75690 GCA_022495035.1 Philopotamus ludificatus | reverse complement strand
GCGGGTTTAGGTGTAAGTTTCGCCTGAAAACAGCGGGTGCTTGAGTGTTAATATGTGCCAAATACATCAATTAGTTTAATTTTATCGGACATATCTGGCCATCTTAGCATCGGAGATGATTGCGTTTTCAGTCATTTATGATCAGCAAATAATTATTATCGATGAGATATCGCCGGCTGACGTTGCATACTAATCCGTGAATGATTTAATTGATATATTGTCGTCTTATTAAATTATGGAAACACTATGCCGAAAGTGTATGTTAACACGGATCGATTTTGATTAATCCGCTTCGGCAGTGGATCCCCACCGTCTGGGAAAACCCCCTCCGGCACGCCACTGTTAGACACGATATTAAAAATCCGAACCGGATCGTGAAAATTTAATATGTCCTTCGAAGGAATTTTGAAATAAAATTGTCACCGTGAGCATGTTGGTGGAAGAAATTGAACAGCGCTCAACCGAACGCCACTTTATATCATTTCATTTCCCCGGTCGAATTTTCCAGACTTGAAACTTCATCGTCGGCGGCCCGGCTTGAGGGACCTCGCCCGAGACGAGAACGGTGCCGTGGCAAGCGATGGCGGGGAGGTTGGAGGAGAGGCCAGGTGGGCGTGTGACAATTGCAAACACTGGTGTGCGAAAGTGGCGTATCATTGCATGCGCTTCGACGGTATTCCCTACAACTCCCTCGGTTCAAACTAGTTTAGGAGGTGTAACTGCTGAAACATAAGTGTGTCTATCCCCGAGCGTTCTGCGTCATATGACAATTTACTACATTTTTTTTACAGCAATAAAATGATAGAATGGAGGGACCCCACGAATAATCAATATTGAAACATGTTTAATATTTATCGAACGAAATACGTCAAGAATACAACCAGAGGCGCAACGTCCATATGGTCAGATTGTGCGGCGCACACAGGCGCCAGAAAATTACAGGCGCAAACATTTCATTATTAATTAAAATATATAACATTTTTTAAAATTGGCATTATATAATATATATAAGCCATTGCCCGTTAGTTCTGAAAGCTCTAGAAGCTTCCAGATGCTATGGACATATTATTCGTTGAGCAAAGTATCGCCTTCTGCAAACCATCATGGATAACAAAGTAGAAGGATAAATAATGGTTGAGAATTAAGAAGCAGTCATGGCTTTGCAATATAAAATTATTAAAAATCTATTAATTTAGTTTGTTTCTTCTATCTAAGGTTCTTCAAAATCTTTTAGCTAATACCAGCTCGAGTTTTCCTAATACCTATTATATCCTTTTTGGTGGATGTGCTTAAATAAATTTATTAATTAGCTCACACATTACGGACCAAAGGCGTATTGTCCATATGGCCAGATTGTGCGGCGCACACAAGCGCCAGAAGATTCGGTGCGCCGAGAGACGGCAATTGGAGGAAAATTGAAAAATATGAATTCATTCAACTTTCATAACCGATCCGTCACGGCGGCTCGAAACCAATGGCTCTGTCAGATGAAGCATTTCAATATATTAATAAATTCTTCAAGAATATCTGACTTAAAATGCTAAAAAAAGGGTTTTTCTAATAATAAAATTAGTTATCCATGGTATGCTTCATAATATGGTCGATATTTCAGCTTTTTTAACTAATTAATACGACTCGTAAATGACAACGCTCTCACGTTTCACTCACACTCGGCACATCGTACCGGAGGCGAGTGAAAAAAAACATCGCGGAATTGCAGACAATATAAGAACGATGATTATTAATAAGATTTATTCTTTATACTTTTTTGGACAAATACAAAACGTTTTAGACGTGCAGGATTTATATTAAAAAACTTAAGGTACCCAATACACCCCATGGGCACGGCTAGATTAAAGGAAAACCCCTTGATCCATGGGTTAAATGAAAGAAGTGATTAATTGATCTTGGTTTTTCAGCTTTTTCACCAATTCGTACATGGATAATCAGGAGTTTGCTGTTCATTCATTTTCAGCAATGACTGAAGAAATATCAGCGTCTGAGGAAGACATAATGATTCATGGCACATCACATCTCTTAGCCGAGTGCGTCATTTTTCCAAGTACACTGGAACCTTAATCCATCGTTTTCCGAGGAAAATGGATGTTGGAAAATGATAAATGCCCGTAATATTCATATTTATAGCTGAAAGTAATCCACGAGTGCTAGGGCGTGGTTTTAATCCCAGTATTGGGATAATATTAGACCTATCATTACATTTCTAATAGAATTTAAGGGAAATAATTGTAGAAATCTATGACAATGATCCATAGATCCGGGATATAAGATAGTTAGTTGTCTACAAAAATATGAATGTCAATGCACTCTGCAAAATGTATTTTTTTGCAGAGATGTACGCGAAAAAAAATCTCATGCCGAACCAATTATATATAAATTTAAAAAAAGAAATTTTCGTACTAGATTAGCCCGAATACAAATGTTACAAGCGCGATACATAAAATGTCTTGATTTATTTACGATCATCATAATATCGAAATGATGTGTGTGTGCACAGTGGTAATATATTTTTTATTAAAGATTTCCATATGTATAAATAAAATATAAATAATTGTTTCGCTAACTCGTATTTCATGGAAAATGGCGATCAAACAAACGGAAAAAAACTGAGTGTTTCAGAAATAATTTTATTTAACAATTTACAATGCGCGACGGGTGAAAATTTCGATTCGATTCTAAGCGACATTTCATGCTGATCGACTTTTGAATTTTTAGGAGGCACCTGAAAAATATTCAAACGCCTATTTAATAAAAACATCAAGGCAATCATCGGCGATGGTATTCTCGATCGGTGTGTAATATTGAAAACATGACGACCGCACAAAGCCACCGTGTACGGATAATCAATCTTTCCATTCTTCGATTGAGTTGTATGTGCACGTACATGTGTATCCCCGTGGATCATTGATCAACAGCTCCATTCTTAATCATGGCGTATTAATTTTTTAATGTTAATACCCCCGAGCCGATATGGACGCATGTATTCATTGAAAATACTTCGATTGTGAAACGGAATGTTAAATCGAATTGTATTCTATCAAGTCCCTTTTTATTCCGATGCCAAAGAAATTAGTTAAATTAATCTCAAAACCGCTTAAATAATAATAATAATAACATTATTTTTTATTAAATTATATCCTAAACAATATACTCCTGAGAATCTGAAATTATTTTGGAAAGGTACCTTTAAAAAATAAAATAATTTTGAGAAGATTATTTGCATCGGGTATAATAATATATTATTTTGTATCGGGTATAATGATCTTAGGATCTAAAAGATCTAAATGATCTAAAGGATCTTTGCATCGGGTATAATAATATATTATTTTAAAAGACATCTAAATATCTGAGAAACCTGACCATAGAAGTGAACATAAGATAAGCTTACATTTTTGTATCCGTTTTAACGGTTTCGCAAATACAAAACAACAGCTTTCAACGACATCAAATGCCTGTTGAAAGGAATACGGTCAGAAGTAATTAAACGCGATCATCTAATTCCAATAAGAGAATAAGAATATAATAATATTTAAGGTTTGAATATTTAAGCCTAGCGGAAATTGACGCTCGTTATTCGTTGATCAAGAAATATACGTGGATGAATTAATTACAACGGTAATTGAAACCAATAAGATAATAAAAAAACCCTGAAGTTCTTCTGTTAAATTTTCAGCGGGATTTAAACAAAAATAGTGCACAAAAATTGTTAACAAATTATTTAGTGGAGGTAAATTCATCTTTAAATTTTGTATGGGGTTCTAAGTCTCAATACGCGAGTTTTTATTTTATGAAACGTATTTTCCGCGTTATATGTGTAAATACCCCGCAAATATGACTATACTATTAGGGGTACCACATGAGAATGTGGTTTTTTGACATCATTGTGATTTGACTGCGACAAAAAATCTATATGAATGTCTATATGACTAAATTGTGCGGGGCACACAAGCGTTGGAAGCTTATGTGTGTTGATATCCGTCAATTGGGGGAAAAATTTAGAATCTTATATATTAATTCATTAAATTGATTAGAATATTAATCCTTCATATGTTTTTATTTTATTATAGAGGGGGGTATAGGGGCCCCAATTTCTGCACACATTCGCCTGACACTATATTTTGTGGAAATTTTGATTGTTGCGGATTGAAATTAAAGCAAATACGACTGAATCTATTCTACAATTAGCAGATACAGTGAGATACTCTTGCTTTAGAGTGCAAGAACATTTTCATCAACCCTTTGGGCTCCTATGTCTATGCATGAATTTTTTTCCACCAGCTCCTATGTCTAGTATGTCTTGACATTTTTTTTAAGTGTACCCCGATTTTTTCACTCAGTAGCATAAATATTATTTTCTAACAAATTCACTCAAAATAGCTCGGAGCTAGTGGAAACTAATAAAAAAAACTTCAGGAATGAGGAACCTGCGACTTTCTCGTGCCCTTAAAAGATTTTACATTTAGAATGGAAGTTTCTAGCCTAATTATACCCTAGATACAATCATAATATTTTACTACATACAGTGAAACTCCGTTTTTACGTTTTTGAATTTAGATAATCACGCAAATTAGTTTGCTACATATTTTTGTGATTTTTAAAGCTCTTTCGGTCTTTTAAATCGATCTTATATAATGCGTCTTGTACATTATCAATGAAAAAATAATGTTTTCGGTACAATAGCTTTTAATTCCCTTAGGTTTTTGTGTAAAACTTTTCACTGTCATCTGAATTTGTAATCAAAAGAACAGGTAGCCTGTTTTTACTTAATATCTCTCTCCATGACAAGTTTTACCCTTAAGACGAATGTCTTTGAGGTATTAAAATTATTCTTATCTCGAATAATTGGACCGTTCTGCTTCCTAATATTCATTTCTAACATTTAAAAACCTTGATTAGTTAATTTAATTAATTTATTCGACGTCTTGTGATAGGTGAAGAGAAGTGGGTTATGTACTCATCATCATCAATAAATACCTTTGGAAAGGCCAAAATTGAATCGAATGGTCTAAAAGGTACCTTTGTCTGTATGGTCGGATTGTAAAGGTATTCTTATAGAAGTGCGTTCAGAACCTGAAGTTAAAGCGACTTTAAGAATTAAGGATGTAAGATGTGCAAGAGACTCACCGCATTTGGATAGAATGGTGGCTGATCTCCGGCCAGGGCCGGGAAGTAGGCGGCCATTCCCGCCGCCGCCGCTGCGTCCGTATAAGGCGCGCTGTAGACGGACAGGGGAACTCCGGCGGAGGCCAGCCTCTGGTAACTGAAGAGCTCGTACTGGCACGAGCAGACCGTCTGGCCGGTGATTGGGTCCTGGAAGATTGGTCGTCCTGTGTCGCAGCAGCGAGGTCCGCCGCCAGCCGCGAGCGGCGGCGGCGACGACGCCCTCCCGTCCAGCGTCCCGGACGGCGCTCCCGACGCCCCCGAAGAGGCTGGGGCCGGCGGCGAGTTCGAAGCAGTCGATATAGCACTCTGGAACAAGCGAAAACATTTATGTTGCAACGGAACGCGCGGTCTGCGCAGCCACCGCGGGATCCACCCCGTACAATAGCGCTGCGCATGCGCATTGCGAAACGATTAAATTCACAATACTCTCCAGCAATTCGTTTAAAAACAGATTTTAATAATAAAAAAAAACAGGGGTGAACATACGCAACTCTCATTTATTTCCATTCGATTGACAAATAAAAATAAATAATAATAAAAAAAAAAAAACAATCTAATAAGAGGATACCAATTATTTTTTTTGATAATTTTTATGTAACGTCCGTTTTGTGCGAAGGTCGATTGCATTGTGCGACCCCGCTAATTAGAACTTGAAAACAAAATGTCGAATTAACGAGGCGCTTTTCGTCGAGCGTTTACCGCTAATTCGTCCGGTAAAGCGGTAACCGTCCGATACCACTATCGCGGCCATTTCTTTCTTTTTTTTTTTTTAATGAAACGTTAATTATCCGTCGAATTGGCCGAGCATTGACGCTCGGAAATTACCGTGGGGGAGAACAAACTGTGAATGAGTAATGGCCGCCGGCCGGTCACTCTGTAATGTTTTGTCGTGTCTTGAGAGATTCGTGACGTGTCGTTAGTCGTTTTTGCTTTATTATTTATTTATTATTTGAGTTCTTCTGCATCTACCACTTCTTGTGCAGCGCCCCTCCCCCCCCATTCCACGGTGATTAATTTTAACACATGGAAGCCATTTCGGTGCGCTCAGCTACCAAAGAAGGCCTCATTCTCCGGTTGAATATAAATTTGAATACATTAGAGCGATGATGATATATAAAAAAAGAGGTGCACTATTATGCTGTGTGTACTGTCTATTTGGATTATTACATATCCCTAATGTGTTTTAAATGTCATTTTAATATTATACGCAAACACGCCTATCTCCGTCCCTCTTGCCGTCTATCTCCCCGATCTTGTGTTCTCTCTTTTTACTTTTGTATATTTTGGATGCATGCATTTTATAGGGTGTGTGTATGCACATTAAGGACGCTTCTCCCGAATACAGGGGGTGCTTTATGTTAATTTCGATTTTTTTTTAATATTTCTATGTGATGGTGGTGGGGAAAGGGGGCGTGGTTGTAATTTGGTTACTTTTTTGTGAACCATGAACGAAACACGCCCAGCACAATATTTCAATCGTGTCAAAATAATTAAAAATATATTTCAATTTAAAACATGGATCAGAGAATGCCCAGTATTTATACTAAATATGGCCTAAACAGATAATAATTATTACTTGGATTTAATCACAATCGAATCAAGTATTAAATTATCAATAAAAAACTACTGCATTGCAGCAGGCGACAGGAAAGCACTGCATTATACTCCCAAGAGAAGCTTTTGGGTTTAGTCATGATCTTCAAAACATATTTAATAATATTTAATTAAATTAAAGAACTGTATGAAATTGAATTAGGGTTAATGCCCAAAATTATGCGGAATAAAATTATTACCAAACGATCTTGGAATTGTACATAATCGTGTTACACTTCGAGTGGGAGGTTGATTTATGTAAGCCATAATTAAATTTAAAATTAGAGCAATGTGCAATATTAAGCGGTGTTAAAAGGTTAAATGTATTAACCCATCAGCAATATTGCGCTTTAATCGAATTATAAAACTGCGCTAAATTCGACGCGAAACATTAGATATTTTTTGATTCGTCATTCGCGACTATTATATTCATTTATTATTCGAGAAATCTCATAATAATTTTTGAGTGGGACCCCTCCCCAATATTTACCCGGGCGTAAAATAGGCTCGCAAAAAAAATAGATTTCTTTCATACTTTAATCTCGGTGGCAAATATTTCTATCCCGTCTATTGTGCCGAGTTTATAGTCATCTCCAAGTGTTGACTGTCGAGAATAAACAATTAGAATCGCGCAGCTGCGCTTATGCGCAAATGTTTTGCCTCCTGCTGGCTCCGAACTGGCAATAAACGATTTTGCTCAACGACTTGATGAAGTATCAAGCTTTCCTGTTAATTAAACCTTCTATTTTCGTGCTGATTGATCATTTAACTGGTGTAACTCACGTTTGAATTGAACGCTTAATTTGCCAGCCAAAAAAAACAATAAATATACATACAAATGTAAGTATTTTATATTAAATTAACGTCTATTTATTTGTGGAATGAACGATAATAGTTATTCGACAAAAATACAGCCGATTCTCTTTCTGCGCAGTATTTTATAAAACTGTTAAGACAATTAATAAGAATAATAAAGCATCTAATAAAATCATCCATATGTATAAATTACATTATTTTGTTATTATTATTATTTAAGTATATTATCGATTAAATAAATAACGTTTTTATATCGAGCGATTCTCTTTCTGCGCAGTATTTTATAAAGCTGCTTAGAAAATTAATAAGAACAATAAAGCATCTATATGTATAAATTATTATTATTTACTAACAGGAATAATTCCTTTTGCATTAAAAGTGAAACGACAAAAATAGCTAAATCAGATATTATTTTTTAATAATTAATTTAACATCTAAAATCCAACAAATATTTGTAGTAATGAACAATTTTCCTTCAACAATGAGTATATATTTTTGTCGATTGAATGATACTAATTTCAATAAAATACATCCGATTCTCTTTCTGCGCAGTATTTTATAAAACTGTTTAGAAAATTAATATGAATAATAAAGCATCTAAAAAAAATCATCGATTGTTATAAATTACATTATTTTATTATTATTATTGTTATTTAATAACAGGAATAATTGCTTTTGCATTAAAAATGAAACGACAAAAATAGCTAAATCATATATACTTTTTTAATAATTAATTTAACATCCAAAATCCAACAAATATTTGTAGTAATGAACAATTTTCCTTTAATAATGAGTATATTTTTTTGTCGATCGAATGATACTAATTTTAATAAAATACATCCGATTCTCTTTGTGCGCAGTATTTTATAAAACAGTTTAGAAAATTAATATGAATAATAAAACATCTAAAAAAAATCATCGATTGTTATAAATTACATTATTGTATTATTATTATTGTTATTTAATAACAGGAATAATTGCTTTTGCATTAAAAATGAAACGACAAAAATAGCTAAATGAGATATTCTTTTTAATAATTAATTTCACATCTAAAATACAATAAATATGTATACTTTGTCGATTGAACGATATTAATTTTATTATAATATAGCCGATTCTCTCTGCGCGGTATTTTATAAAACTAGTTATATCAGATATTCTTATATTATATGATATTCTAGAGACGGTGGTGGAACAATACGTGCATTTATGTATTATCGTGTAATTTAAAGTCTGCATTTAACACGGCCCGCGCAGAACGGAGCCGAGAGATCCAGAGGCGGAGCTCCAAAGTTCCAGAGAGTGAGAGAGAGAGAGCCGGCGGCGTATAACTTTCTTTCAAGATGTAAGTCATTGTTGTAAGTTTTAAATCGAGTTTCGAAACTTTGACATTTCACATCACAGTTTGTTTTCGTCGAAAACAGCAAACAATGACAACCAAAATGATTTATAGCCCCCCTCCCTCCGCATCAAAATTATTATGAACGGCAATAATGCAATTTCCATTGTACGAGCACAATACGCCGTACCCCAAACAAAGTTAATTAGAAATACAATTTTAATACCAAAAAATGATCCATATGCATTCGATTCATTCGATTAAATATTTGCAGATGGCGGCGTTTCGAAAATGAAATAAATAAAAAAAAAACGGATATTGAATCAATAATTGCTCATGTGCTCAGACTAATTCGCATTGCGCACATCGTTAATTATTTTCAAGGAAAACTTGTCACTGTTTACAAGTTTTGAGAGATTAATTGCGAACCAGAGTGGATATGGTACTGATATATCAAATATTTGCAATTTTTTTTTTTATTCAAAGTCATAGTCTATGTGATGGCGAATGTCGGAAGCATTCATGCCGACGACTTTGCAAGTACGTATATGTATTAACATACAAATGTATGTATTATGTATGTATGTATAAAATAGTTAGCGATATCCTATAATTAAAACCAGCTAAAACAAACCGAGCTTCTTAATAGCCATTAGGCTAACGCGGCATAGCATATTGTAGATTGTGTGGAGATAGCGATATTATGCAAATCGCAAACACACACACACACACGCAGATTGCGTAGTGGTGCTAATAATAATAATATGTGATAAAAAAAAATCGCGTAAAAAAAATCGTGTCATAAATTTTAATTACATTTGTGAAAAATCATTTGATTAATTCGCGGCTCTTTGCAGTATGGTGCGATTTTTTTTATTCTTTAATATTAATTACGCCGCTTAAGGCCGTTGACTTTTGGTTCATAAATCATAAGATTCGAACCGTATTTGGTTTTGGAACCCCCAAGTTTTATTTGCGAACAAAAAAAATGTATACATTTGGTTATATTTGCACGGAAAAAACGTGTGATTTATCATTATCTTATATATGTGTACATACATATATAAGCACTAATGTTAAAATTTGTTTATTTATTTTAACAAAAAAAATAATAAAAAAAAAGAAAACAAAAAAAACACTATTGACATTTTATTAAAAATACGTGTTTTACCCGAACTGCATTCGAATATGTCGCCGAATATTTTTTTTTTCATTCCGTTTCGAACGCTAATTATTTTTTCGTTACGGTGTTTGATTTCGAGATTATCTACATAAAAAAAAAAGCTCAAAAACACTAAAAATCACTTTGTACGAATGTGCATACCGAATGCACGTGTAAAAAAAAACGAAGCGCGCATCCGGCCGATTGATTCGGCGGGCGCATGACTTACGGCCAGCGGCCGAAAGTCAAAATCATGCTCAATTAAAAATGAGTAAAAATAAGAATTGAAACGAGCGGCGTTTGCACTTAATTAAGGCGCACTTGGTCCGAGTCAAGAACCGATAATAATAATTGCATTTGGATAAAACCAACACGGCCCAGGATTTATGCATTAAGGTTTCCCTTGCACGATCGCTGGAGAGCTTCTGCAACGGTGGCGTCGCGTGATCGTCGCCGTTTCGAAACAAAAAATTAATTAGATTCTAATAAGCGCATTCAGCGTCGGAATGCGACGTGTCGTGCGAAACAAGCCGTCGTTTCAGAAACCTCATAATACCTGTTCGCCATTTTGTCTATGACATATCCATTGAAAAATTCTGAAACCGATGACGTGTGAAGGCTAAGCATAATTAAATGCAATTAAATTACAGCACACAATCGGTTTTACACTACGAACAATTCGAAACGAGATTAAAAAGAAATAGTTAGTTTGTGAAAATATACGATTTTCAATCATTTTTGCAAATGAACAATCAATATAAATTTAAAAACAATTCTTACTGAGATTAAAAAAATAGTTACTTTATTAAAAATTTCCTAATAATCTTTAGCTCAATGCAAATAAAACAGTTAAAAGTGTATTGCGAATAATTAATAGGTAGATTTCTTCTAAATAAATACTGAAGCACTTACACGTATCGTGTTTTATTGATTTTACGCGAGATCAAGTGGATGGAATAAACATTATTATTCCGATGCGCTGATGATTTTCGCATCTCTTCAATTTCATTGATTATAAAAATCATCGATTTGCATACGGTATAATTTATTTTATCCGAATGCATTAATAACCTTAAATATTATATAGATTCGATTTGATTTTTACACAATATGTTCGATATGTTCCGCGCAAAAAAAGTATAGCAGAATTATAGTTATGACTTTTAATAATTGATGATTTATTTAATGAATCCGCGTTAAAACGCATAAATAAAAATCGTTATATTTTCTAAAGATCAAATGCTAAAGGAAAATTCGTGAATTTAATAGTTTTTCGTACATACGTGCAAAAAAGATTCGATCAAATAATATGATCAGTTTGTTAAAAGATATACAGAATTGCTGAATTTCGCGGGTTGGGTGAGTTCGATCGTCCCAATTTTTTGTTGTCGTTTTGATACATATGTCTGTGACGTATCTTGACATTGTTAGCCATATTGCATGCTCACTTTATTATTGGATGTCGAAAATGTTTCTTGCGGTTTGGTGTGCTCGACGATTTTGGTAAACGTGGATAGAATTTGTAATAAAAAATAATGACGTTGTAATGCTACGGCCTCCATATTCGGCGGACACGTTCTTTGGGATTTCTTCGTGTTTCAGACGTTAAAAAATGCAAGGATAGGATAAAATTGATTGAATAAATTAAGTTTTTTGCAGAAAAATATTTTTTTTTTTGGATATTCGTGTAATTTTTTGCTTTATTAATCTTGTTGATATTGATTTTGATTTTTGGTGATGATGGAACGATGGTGCATCGCTCCGACGTCCAGTGCAACGGCACCGTTCACGTGTGCACACGACTCGTCACATTAACAATTAACATTTACAATGAATACTACGTAGTGTTGTACGTTACAGAACACAATGAGTTAATAACACATAGGAACAATGCGCCGATGCATTTTTAGTATTGGCAATTATTATTTCCGTTTGACCCGGCGACGACGGAACAATGAACTCTTTTTTTTTAAAAACGTCCCTCCGTCGCCTCCGCCTGCCGGAAGGCCGGTACGTGGCCAAATCACATTTCGTCTTCACGACATGCCATATATGTTTGAACGTGTAACGACCGATGTAATGCTGGAAGGCACGGGCTGGACTTCCTCCATGTTCCGACTTGGAATTTCCAGCGGAAATCCTCCGATCGACAGTCCCATATTACGAAACGCGCGATGCTAACGAAATTTCGATCCGCGTATGCAAATTATTTGGACACAATGGACAAATTGCCGTATAATTAAATCATTTACACGGGTTCGGATCCCACCGAAAAATAATGGCAAAAAAATATAGTAGATTTATCGATAATAACATGCAATTTGCCTTGGCCGGCCACGGATAAGAGGTGCCACTTTGTTACGCCAACATTGTGTTGTTTGTTACGGAACGCATTAAAAAGTGCATTTTAAATTGAATGCATTGACCACGTAATTTATTTATCATGATTCCGACTGAAAACGCTATGCAAATCGGCGGATGAAAAGGATGTTAGTGCAGTCCGGTAAGTAAATCAGCGCCGGGAAAGAACCAGACAGACTAAACAGCGCCGTTTGGTCTATGACGGTCTAATCTATCGATTGTGTATATAATAGCGGCGAGCTTTGATTAGATAACTCTATGAGACGCCGTGTAAATATTTAATAATAATAATATGATATATAAGAGTAGCTGATAATAAATAATAAAAATCGGACATAGAAATCCAATTCACTGTAATAGTCTAATAATATTCCAGATCTGTTAACGTTAGAAGACGCATGAAGTCATTTTGTATGTTAATGCTATTGAAACTCGAGGAATTTTAAACCATAACATAAATAACATCGCCTTTTGAATAAGACGCGATCGATTAGGCGATCAAATCGCTGAAGAAATGATAAAAAATCACCGCACAGAAATCCATAATAAAAAACCACTGCAGAAATCATGCCAAATAAAAACGCGGATTTTATAAAGCAACCTTGCATTAATATGCGACAGTTGAAACGTGTGTTTCGCCAATTAATTATTTATTGTTAAAAAAAAATGTCACAAAAATATATACCGTTTTTTTTTGTGGTCTTGATTTACATGGCGATCAAAAAAACTGTTCTACTGATATTACGATCAATGCAACAGGGATCGGTAATGATTTTATTATCATTATTATTGAGTATGAACAAATCACGGGGACATATCCGCGCAAAAAAGGATATTATTAGATTTCGGACTTATGCGATTTTTAAAAAATGCCAAAGTTACAATCAGTGAACAATGATTTAATAGTTAAAAGTTATGGGCTAAAAGACTGTTAAAAGTATCAATAGTTACAATAATTTTGCCAAAAATGCTTAATTTTGTGCTTATACGATTTTTCGACTTACGCGGAAACCTTCGGAACCAATTAGTCGCGTATTTCCAAGACAGACTGTATTTTGCTTTAACTCATTTACTGAATTGCGTATGTTTGAATCCGCGCTAAATAAATATTTAGTCTTGATTTGCATGGCGATCATAAAAACTGTGATATTTCGATTAATGGGGATCGATTATGATTTGATTATTGTTATTATTTATGCACAATTCACAGTTTATGATTGTCGGGGCACGGGGGTACAAGTGGGCATGGGATATATCCGCGCAAAAAAGGATATTATTCGATTTCGGACTTACGCGATTTTAAAAAAATGAGAAAGTATGATACTTGAAGTAGTCCGTCCATAAATATATGTGTATAGATTTTGTTATGTCCAATAAGTCCAAAAATATGTGAAAAAAATAATTCTTTTTGCCAAAAATGCTTAAATTTGTGCTTATGCGATTTTTCGACTTACGCGAAAACCTTCGGAACCAATAAATCGCGGAACTCGAAGACTTACTGTATTTTGATACAATGGCAGAATTATATTTATGACTCCTGGAAATTGCGTATGTTTTAATCCGCGTTAAAAAGTCTTGATATTTCGATTAATGGCGATCGACTATGATTTTATTGTTATTATTTATTGATTTAAATAATCATTGTGCACAATTCGCAGTTTACGATAGTCGGGGCAAGTTGTCGGCTGGGGTACAAGCGGGCATCGGACATAACCGCCTTTATACCGGCCATCAAATAACTATTTCCGACAATCTTACGTCCCAACGGTGGCGTAGCGCCGGTTTACGGTCCGCCCAACAAAGCCGGGGGGCCCTCGGAACCACCCCTCCCTCCCAGTTATAAATTTAATGCCAACGTGTCCAAAGCTCTAAAACTTGTTACCAAAACAAAACGTGTCAATGAGCTTTATACGCGTGTTTGGCAACGTTAACGACGCACGCCCTGCGAAGTTTCAGACGGCGACTGCAACACGAGACCGAAGCCATTACCCGGGACAATGACGAGACATTGTGGGAGACAATTTGGCCAGGCCACACACGTGCCCCCCGTCTCCTGTCCCCGTCCCCTCGTCTCCGTGCGGGCCTGAAAAACGTCCTAGATACGCCCCTGCGCCCGTAATAGCCCTTTACGCGAACACAATGAAGAAAAAATCGATGATATCCCGACCGGATGAGGACCCATCCCACATAACACCATCCGCATATATGTATCGCACTAATCAATTTCGCATAACACTATCTTGATTAGTGACAGTGATTCGAGTCATCGGAGATTAGGCGAACAGCGTTCCGCGCTATATTTTTAACAACGCGGATTAAATCAAACGAATACTTGTTGTGAAAATAATTGTTTATTTTTAGACAGACAATCCTTTCCTAGCTATAAATATATGTATTCGATATTTTCGCTCGAATATGAATACCTATTTATAGATATGTCGAATAATAATAATAATACAATATGTTTATACGCCGATACGGAAAAAAAAGTACATTTTTATTTTTATATCCAGATAGGATTTGCGATATAATTAGACGAGATATATCATTATTATTATTATTTAGATGTTTTTCACAAACAGAATTGACATCGATTTTATTTTCGCGCAATATTTAAATAGATTATACGTTATGTGCGGCCGTACCTCGATCGATCGTTTTACTTAGGATTTTAGATTTGGAACAATCGAAAGAATGATTTTTTGATAAATAATCGACGGCGGTTATATGTGGATTAGATTAACATTTCTCCAATGAATATCGTTTAATCATATAATTGATTAACACGGTGTACTGGGTTCAGCGAATTAACTATATGCGAGAGGATAAGCAAACACGAGACATGTGTAGGCAATGTCGTTAACCCATTAAGCGCCGACGAGCCCGAATTAAATTTCACAATTGATAAATAAAAATTACCGGCCGTCATTACCGTGTGATAATTTTGATGCACACAAAACTTTTCAACATCCCAAATGTCACTGATTTTTTTTCCGGTTAATTACTAATCCGAACAAAAGCCGCTTATATGCATTATAACGTCTTATTTACAACGATCTTAATTACTGATCGCACGCACCATTAAACGGCGATAATAGCGCCAATTCATAATGCTAACAAAAAATTAACCGGTATACTGAATGTAAAAGTGTGATTATATTCAATATAATAAAATGCAGACATATTTCTTTAACACATAAATATTAATTATACGTATTTTTTAGACGCAAACGTTTCAGGAACGCATTACGAAACAGTATATTGCGATCGTTTTTATTATTTATATTATATATTTTTTTTCATTTGATATTTGCCGCCAATTATTATCTTTATAAAAGAATTAGGTGTTAGTTCTGTTTTTTTTTTCTTGCGTTATTACAATGCGTGCGCGCTAATTAAAATTTAATTGGACGTGGAAACGCACTATTGTACGTTTTAGAGAATATTTTTCGTGATTCGAGATGACTCACGAATTTTGGGCTAACCCTTTAAAACAAAATCGGCATCGTATGTCACACACAGGTGTACGACGATATCGAATGACAAATTAGTCACGGCCGTGCCCGGACGGGAATCATAAACGAACAAACAAACTAAAAATGGTATATTTTGATTTATAACACTTACCATTTGCGTACGCTAAAATCAATATCGATATTGCACTGATACATATAACAATAACACTTAACAATTCCATTCCATTATTTAATAATCACGTGGGATGCAGTGTGAGATATTTTAATACGTTCACTGGCTGTTTGTTATGTTTAACTGTCATGTTCACTTGTTTTGTTTAACGAAAATTGGTAACACGTGCCGTTTATTATTAAAATGTGTGTTTATAAACGAATTGCTTGACAGTACCTGAAAAATATTTGCAAAATCAGTATTTGTGATTTTCGCGCGAAACATAACAACATAAAAAACACTGCCGCAATATTGATGGTGTATAATCAAAAATACGCACATTATTGCAATATTGATTACATGTCGCTTGCACTCGTCATAACGCATAATACAAATTTTAATAATAACATATATGAATAAAATATTGACACTCACCTGATTTGGGGGCGAACCTTTGAATGCAAACTGCGATGTCATTTTCTCGTATATATATATTTTATTAATATTATTATTATTTGTGTGTCGTTTATTTTTCTGTATTATTCGATTATATCTTCATCGTTATTTATATATATAAATATAATATCACAATGTATTATTTTTTTTTTTTTGATGTTGTAGTATTTTATTGTATTGCACTTTTTTTTATGATTTACATTATTTTATCACTGTTTTCTTGTTAATGCACATTTCACTGTTTATATGTTTGTAGTCCCGACACGTGTGGCGATTAATTAGCGAGGACACGTGTGGCGAGTAAGCCCGGTAGCCGCCGCCAGGTGATCGTAATTGGCACCTCTATCGCCGATGACCCTGTGGATTTTTGCGATCGGCGCGGCGGTGGGGGGTCGGCGGCCTGGTGGGGGTAACTGCGCGCCGTGGTGGGGGTCAAACCGAAAAAATGGTGGGGGTCACAACCCGTCCGCTCTACGGCACGGCCGACAAAAGTATATCGATGCTCTTCATCACGGACGATCGATCCGAACGTATCAACATTGTTTATTAAATATTGTTTTATTATTTGTCGATTTTTTATTTTTATTTGTTTATAATTGTTATTGGTATTTTTTTTGTTGTTGTTTTGTTTGTTAAGGCACGTACTGTATTTGTGAGTCGCGACTGATTTCGGGAGCGAGTTGCTCTGGAGTACCGTGCGGCGCGTAACCCCGGTGGTTGACAAATCGCGCGGTACGCGGACCTACCGCCTTCGATGTCGGAACGCGTTTGTAAATCGGACGAAGAAACAGAAAAAACAGGCGAGTGAGACGCTCCTACCGGGCCGAGAGTGGGGGGGAGGCCGCAGTGCGTCCCCCTCTGGCGTGGTACGCGAGGGCGAGACGGTGCTAACGGTACGCGCGCGCCCCCCGACC
This sequence comes from Philopotamus ludificatus, assembly GCA_022495035.1. Taxonomy (NCBI): domain Eukaryota; kingdom Metazoa; phylum Arthropoda; class Insecta; order Trichoptera; family Philopotamidae; genus Philopotamus; species Philopotamus ludificatus. The sequence continues at coordinate 58,241 of JAGXCT010036529.1, read as the reverse complement.
CCCCCATTCCGCCCGCCCCTCGCAGCGATTGATCTTAGTCTTTCCGCCGCGAGTGCATAGAAAAATGCTGATTGTTTTTTCTTTTTCCTGGCCCTCCCCCCGCGCCCCGAGCCGCGCGTCATCTCCCCCCACCGCGCGGCCGAATGACGCCGAGGGCCCCGCCCCCGAGCGCCGGTTGGCCAATGGCTGTCTTGCCGATTAGTCTCCACCCTGCGCGAACCGACCGGTTCCCCATCATTCGGTTCCGGCGACTGCCGACGTTCGCGCGTGCGGGTTACGACTTACGATTGTTTACGGTAAAGTTCACTGTCGACTATACGGTACATAGTGCGGACCGGGTTCAACGAAAAATTGTTCATAAGTAACTCTTGGCGAAACTAACTATTAATAACAATCGACAAAAAACACAAGAAAAAAAATACAACAAATCAATAACAATAAATACGAATAAAAATACAACAATAATACATAAATACGATATCGACCTAATACAATTCTCATTTCAGGTAATTGAATATATCAAATAAATATATATATATATATATAACATGTGATAACAAATAAATTTTTTGCATAATGCGTTTCGTTTTATTCATCCATAAATGCAAAATATAATATTTGAAACATATGCGTTTTTTATTATTCACTCATTATTATTTTATTTATATTATCCGATTAAATATATAACATACGGTAAGTATCATATATGAACGATGCGATCAAACGCCTAAGATACATATTAAGGTAAGTCGCATTTTATTAATAACAATTTTAGTTCAACGCACTTTTAACAGAGTGCGCTAGCTATTTGATATTAAAATATTAATAACAATTAAATATTAACATACAATGCGATTATTGAAATATATTTGATTGCATACAATGTATGCGTACGTGAAACAATGCCGATTTGCATTTTCTTCGCCGACTAATTAACGCATTGTGAATATTCATGCGATCCGCTGCAGCCGTATGACATAATAATACATTTTTTTTTTATAAATCGGAATCGATGTTTTAAACAAGAGCGTTTGAAAATTTATTCATGGTCTAATGATTCTGAATATTTTAGCGGCGGATGAATAACTTGAAATAAATTCATTATGCGACGCGGCGAAGAGGGCACGATTACAATTTCAAATATCGAAACTTTCGCCGGCTGAACTTTGCTGATTTGACCCGTCGAATCGCTCTCGAGTCCCTGTCCGACAAATTGGATGACCTGTTGAAGAACCCACTCGGCTTATTTAAATTGTGTATTTTTAAATATATATATATATTTAATGCGGTCCTTTTTTACAGTCGTTTCTGGTTGAGAACATAAAGGGCAATAAAATATGTAAACAATCGTTTGAGTTCCCTTTTGTGAGCGGCCGCCTCTCCACTTCGTGTTTGTGAAGCGTGAAGATCGTTTGGCCATGCGGACCAAATGCCGTATAAGTATTTTAAAATTAAAGTAAATAAAAAAAGAACGGGGCATCGCCATATTTTATGGCCGAAAATGTCGATTATTTTTCCGGCGCAAATAATTTATGTATAATTTTTATTCGCTGCTACTGACATCTGTTGTCGATTATTATATACTGCGTCCGATTCGTTATACATAATTATAAAAGATGGAAAAAATTATTTACTTTTAATAAATCATAAATATTATTGACTACTATAGAAATAGATGCGAATAGAAACGAGCATTAGAAATCGATTCCGCAAAATATAACAATTTGATCTTACAATTATTAAATATCATAATTTTAATAAATAAATAATACTAACATAACAATAATTCTGCATTTTCATGCATAAATATGCTTATAAATAACATTCTTTAATATTGAGATCATTTTAGACGACTCGTATTATAATAGTTACTTACGATAAATAACAATCAAAACATGACATAACAAATACATAGATAATAGACAAAAAATACATCCACTCATCATTATTATTGTTATTATTATAAATGAATTACAAAATGATTATAAATTAAATTAATATCATTTTATATTAATATAACAACGAAACCCTAATCTATCGTTATCGAATTCTTCGTATTTTTTCGATATTAATGCAAGTCAACACTTAATTAATGTTCCACCAAAAACCGTGTAAAAATGTGATTGATTTTATTCATAGATTAAAAAAAACAACATTTTGGTATAAAAAATCGTGTAAAATAATGAAATAAATTAATTCATAATATCGTAATGTCTAATGTAACTGAATCTAACAAAAAAATTTGTCTGTTAGTTGTAAAAATAACATTGTGTAATAGAAATCCGTGCAAAAAGGGTAATTATGATATATAAATTATACAAAATATTAAAATCAAACTTTTCAGAGTGTTATTAAGCTTATTTATTAGTGTCCTGTTTGGTTGTATTTCTTATTATTATAAAATCTGTTATCCACTTTTGTTTTATGTTTCACAAGATGTTTATACGCTTTTTGATATCCAGCCATATAAATTTTAGAGATTGTTCCATATCTGGATCATAAGACAGAAAATGCTATTCCATACATATTATGGCATAAAATGATGTCATTTTGCGTCAATGAACACTTGAGTGCAGCTCTTCTATGACTTTAATTTTATTTTACTAGTATTTTAATACAATTTTCAATCATTTCAAAATTCTAATAAAGAGTCATTTCTACTTCCTCTCTACTACATGACTCCAACGCCATCTCACCAGAACTACCATTATCTGATGAAACATTGAAAGATTGACCATTTAAAAGGCAATACAATTTTCAAAGTATATTTCATTTTTGTTATGGCTTGTAGGTAACATACATATTATTACGATAATGTAAGTTAACCGCGACTCACACGAATAGATTAGATAAAAAACTATGAATTCAGACAATTCTTTTGTAACAAGAGATCCATTAACTCCGCATGCTTTATAAAAATATTTATGTAGGTAGTTTGGCGCATTCATTAATTTAATGCCATCTATCTTTCGTTGAATAAATAATTATAAGCAAATAATATTCCAGTGTCGCGGTTTGACACTGGGGGTTTATTAGTGTGAGATACTCGTTTCCCGTGCATCTTTGGAATCTCTATCGAATCATATATAAGCTTTGATAATTTAATTAATAAATACATATATATCTAGAGCGTTAGAGCAAATAATTCATATATAAGTATTCGTTCTTTTTAGTTGACCGTGTTATTCCAAAACCGTGTAAAAAAAGGATTGAGTTCTTTTTTTGATGTTAATTTTAATATTGTTTCATTTATTTTGATTGAAGAGTCATTGACCAAAATTGCGTGTCGCCGAATAGCAGGGTGTTGTTGGGCGTTAACGATCCCGCTTCAAGAATTCGCGTAGTCCGTAGGCCGCGGCCGATTTTCGCCTTTCAAAAAAACCACTTATTGAAAAACGAGCCGCGGATCGCGCGTCATCGCCTTTTTGTGCCGTCGATGCCTTTTTTTGGCGTCTCAAAAAGACGTTGGGCCCGTGTCGCGCCCAGATGGATGGGGTCCCCGTTTGGCGCCACTCTGTATTTTTTCTCGGGACCCTGTACCCGCCGGCTAATGAGGAGGTGCGCGTCCGCCGGTGATAAATCTGCCGTCAGCTGGACCACACACACCTCGACCAATCGCGGCCCAGCATCCGGAGCCGGCGACCAATCGCAGGGTCGCCCGTCTCGATCTTGACACCTGCGATTCTAGATCTAATGAAGAGCCGCGGCCTCCAGAGCTCGCGGTCGAAAAACCCACTGACACTTCAATGAATGCCGATGCCAATGGAGTCGAATGCGATTTATTTTCGTGGAACAATAGAGCAGTGGTTAACCCTTGCAGTGGTTCGTCGTCGATGATAGCGTTGTCGCCCAATGTCACGGATCATATTACACTTCTTCTCACGAGGATATAATGTTTAACTGAATAAATAGTAAAATAGTCCTTTGACATATGAATCATTCCGACATTTGCCTATAAATACAAGTGACTATATTTTAGTCAAACAGCTTATGATCAGCACGGTTAATTAAATTCGGAGCTATCGTAAATTATTATAGTCATAACTCAATTTTTACATAATATTATCGTAAAAATAAATCGTTTTACATTTTTTTTATGATTTTTGCTAATCGTTACAATTTTTTTACATTTTATTTTGCACAAAAAATATAGACGACAATAATAATAATACAAATAAATCAAAGCAAGTAAAACATTATGGCAATAAAAATATTCTCTTGAACAAATCTGTATATACTGTAAATAATTATAAATAAGAATTTATACATTCGAAGAATATTCTGAAAATAACGAAATTCTGTTATGTAAATTCAATACAAAGGTGTGTACCTCTGAAAAAAGGATTGCAGTCCTAACAAAATGTAGGGATAGTTCCTTGATATTCAAGTAATATAATGTATTATTATTATAAAAATAATTAATGTCTTCATCCAAGCTTTATTAGCCAGTGGCGGATTTATATGGATGCTTATGATTCTGGAGCATCAGGCCCCAAAGAGGCTCCCCCAAAACCTTACTTATTATTTTATAGTAATATAAGTGTTGTATTCTTTTTTACGAAGGATTAAGACACGATAAAATACTGAATTATTACTTCATTCATTCTATAGAAAATGGTATAGGCAGATCAATCGTTGAATAAATAATATAATTTTCAATCCAACTGAAATAAAATTAAAATTAATCAGTGTCGTGGTTTGACACTGGGGGGAATATTACTGTGAGAGACTAATTCCCCTTGCATCTTTAGAATCTATATAAAATCTTCATATGGATGAATGGAATCTTTCTGTTATTACATCCATCCATCGTAGTCAAATAAATTACTTATGGTGAAACAATTAGAGGCTGTCATCAAATGTAGAATAATAAATATTTTAGTAAGTTTGTTACTAAGAATATATTTATTTTTAACCACTATTAACATTATTTTTATATTTATTGTACAGGAATATATTCTATATTTGTACCCTTCAATGATCTTGCTTGAGAGCTTGGGTTGAACAGGAAAGGTTACTACATAATAATATAATCAGTTGGTCTTCTGCTGTCTTGAAGTCACTAGCAGTTTTATTTGAGATTTGAATAAATCCTGCTAAGCATTTTCTCAGTTTTAACGCCAAAAAACACCTGGTCAGGTGTATATCATTTTTTTTTAATAATTCCATTAAATTTTGGTACGATTCTTAATTCATTTTGGGCACGATTCTTAATTCATACTTATTTTATAAAATAATATTATTGTATAATTGATTTTGAACGATTGCTATACAACTGGAAACTCGATCCATCGTTTTGCAAAGGCACCGTGAATGTGGGATTATTTAACCCATCCGTCACGGCCGCTCGAAAACAACCGCGTCGTCCGAAGGGGGTATCTCAGATACCCTAAGCATTTCAAGTCAAGATATTGATCATGACATTTTTTTTAATGGATTATTTTAAGAATAAATATAATAATTGGATTTTTAACTAATGAAGGCGATGTCTCGCCGCAGACTGAGCTCTAGCAGCACGCGTCAATCGCACGTTTCACTCCCATCGACATATGGTACCGGATGTGAGCGAGAAAAAGTATCGCGCGCAATGATTATTTATAATATTTATTCTTTGGACAATTGATACAAATTCTTTTTTGCCATGTAGGATTTATATTAAAAAAGTTATTAGAAAAAAATCAAAAACTTAGATCGGCTAGGGCAGGGGTCGGCAAACTTAATAGCCAAAGAGCCAAATATGTACATTACGATTAAAAAAAAATTTGGAGCCAAATC
>JAGXCT010036529.1:12825-44075 GCA_022495035.1 Philopotamus ludificatus | reverse complement strand
CCTTAGTAACGTAATATGTTGTCGAAAAAGTTCTTTGGTTAATTTATTGTTATTGTCAATAAGTATTGTCAATAACAATAAAAAATAAAAAAATCCAAAATAATTATTTTTTCCTATAAAGGGTTATTATGATAAACGTTTTTTGAAACATGGGATTGGGGGCCCCGAATATTTTACCGCTTGGGGCCCCACTTGTGACATGTTTCGCCACTGAAGAAAATATGAGTTTGATGCCTTACATACCTCTGATTCACAACATTTACTTCACCATGCTTAGTGTAAAAGAGGAATAAGTTTTTTTTTTAATTTTTGTATAAGAAATATTTGACAAAAAATGAATATTTTTACATTTTTTTTCTATTCGTCGTAAGTTAAAGTGGTCGTAAGTCAAGAACTGGCCGTATTATGTGTTTTAACAATTGGCACCATAAAGTTTCGCGAGTTTAGTAAAGCAGAAAATTTATCCCAGTTGCATAAAAATATAATATTTAATCCTCATATAATTTTGAAATTAAATATAGTGATATGGGATACTTTTCTTTGTTCCGTTCCTTTGTTCATACTCTCTTAAAAATTCATTAACTTAATTATATATCTTTTTGATAATGATGTCGTTTTTTATTGTCTAATTCAGGGTCATACGGAGCCGAGGCATTATTCTTCTTTTTTATAATTTAACGGTATACAGTAATACCCCCGATAGCGCGAAAGTTGGGATAGCGTTATTGGAACAACGCGTTATCGGGATAATAAAGCACATACAAAATTTAGGGTTAGGGAGATTTTGCAAAAAAATACAAATCTGCCAAAACCAAGAACAATGTAAAAAAAAATTATGAATATGGTGGTGAAAAAAATAATGGTGAGAAATGTGCCGAGCACTCGCACACATGAGGACATGGATATGTGCGAGCGAGATCAACACACAGGCGCATCCAACCAAACGGCATAGAGTTTACGGTCGAGCTATGCATGAATTGTTTATTTTCAAATTCGCGCTATCGGAACACGCGCTATTGGGGGTGATATTATTGTATCATGAATTATATTTTTTAATTAAAGCATAGTCAACCCTTTTGTAGCGCTGGGATACGGAGCGCGTTATAGAAACCCGCCCTATAGAAGAGTAGGCACCCATACAAAATTAGGGGTTTGGTTTTTTTAAATCATATTTTTTGTAAATTAAACAAAATTAATATATCACACATTTTTTAATTCACATATTTTAATTGACTTATTTTTAGTTTGTTCACACGCACACATTATATTTCATTGTCAACTAAAGGGTATAGGAAGGGGATTGGCAATGGTTGCGTTATAGAAGGGTTGACTGTATTAGTGCTAGATTGGACCTACGTAACCTAATAACTGCCTAATGTCCAACGTCTTCTAATTTATCAAAAGAATTGATAACAAGTTATTTTTCTAATATTAAATTTTGATTAGGCGATATGCGAGCATGTTAATTATGAAAGTGGTACAAGTCGTTGTTAATATTATTCAATTAAAATCTAACATTGCCACTATCAACGTCGTCATCGTTAATTCTTATTCTCAACATTTCAATGTGTAACATTATAACGTCAACCTTGACACGGGTCAAACTGTATCGCGGCCAAAGAATCGACCAATTTATCGCGGATCTAAATTCGCCACATATTTTTTTTTCTCAACACGCTGTTATTGCTTGTTAAGGGTTTCATGCCGTGGTTCGACTTCGTTATATTTTTTTATTGAGGCCTGCAGCTCGATTACATCGACATACGACTAGATTCAGCGCTCTCGATCGGAATGCGACTAGAATTCGACGAGAATGCGACTCACCCCCACACCCCCTCACCCCTTCTCGCCACCCGCTGCGTGCATATAATTTAAACTTGTACACGTTTGTGTAAACATGTTAACTCGGGTTTTAACCATCGCATTAATTGTGTTTAAAATGCGTGACCTTATATTGTTCGACCGAGTTTGTGCCGTGTATACATCCGATTGAGATTATAGGGTATTTATTGTGTGGGGTGTGTGTGGGGGTGGCAAAGTGTCGGAAAAAAAACCAGAAAAAATAATAAGTAGGTGAATGAAAATGTTGAAACATGAATGTGCAAACAAATTTTTGATTAGCCAAATACAACCGTGTTACTTTATATTTTTACTATGTCAAGATTTCGTAAATAATTAAGGTCTATCGATTATGCATACGAAAACATAAATATAATATGTATTTATTAATTTGGATGGTGGCTGCGAGGCGAGTATCGCTCCGCGTCGTGTATAGCAAGAGCGCTGCCTGCTCGTCAGCGCTACCAGCGTTATGTATTGAATAGATGCGGGCCGGTAGCTGAGTACGGGGGGAGGGGGTCTCGCCGCTAAGCGCCGTGTGGCGCTGCGACTCGGTGCAGTCATACTTACACCCAGTCTTTTTGAGCCACGTGCCGCTTGTCACTTATTTGTTTATATTTTAAATAAAATATGAGCGAAATATACTTTTTCTATTTTTAAATTCACCGCAGCATTCGTAAAAATATTACCCACGAGCCGCCACTGTAAATAATACTATGGATTATTCATTTCTTTCTTATAAAAATTGTTGGCTATGGACTGAAACAAATTTCGAAACAGATTTTCACTTCAAACAGAAAGTGGTAAGATCCGAAGAAAAAGGTGGATGTGGTACGATAAAGCATCAAGGCATCAACGGCGATAGCTTTACGGATAGTTTTACGGAAGATTACCTCGAGGACGATCGTTGCAGTCCTGACATCAGGGTTGAGACGGACGTGTCTTTGCTGGAGATCGCTTAGTGTCCTCCAGGTGGCAAAGACCCACCTCAGGGTTATAAGACCACTTAAATAATAAATAAAATAATTGTGGGCTGTATATGTATAAAACCGATCCGTCACGGTGGCTCGAAACCATGGGCTCTGGTCGATGGGGTATATTTTTTGTATGAAATGGATGTATATGTAAATAGACCCCAAGCATTTTAATACATTCCGGTCCGCTGGGTTCTGCGCCGAGTTTTGCGTTAGGCCGGTCGATTTCGCGAAAAAAATAGCAAAAGTTAAGTACTTCAGTTAAATCGATGTAACTCTGATACCATTTAAGTTACGTCAATATTTTTTTGTTGTGTTCTGTGCTGCTATTTTATGTAAAAAAAAAGAATAGTTCAAAATTTACAAAGTGTGGGCCGCGTATCAAATGAAATATAAATGATTTAGCTTAACATCAGCGCCAACGAGGACTCCGGAAACGCGTCCCTCAGTAATTCTTACGTTGCCCAAGGAGTGACGCATGAGTCCCCCGGACCGCAACGTGTTAAGACAAGTTATTAATGAATTCTTCATCAATATCTTGACTAGAAAAGTGACGTGCGCACATATGCTCGATGTTTTTTTTCGCTCGCATCCGGTACGGAGTGAATATTGAATTGAATAATGAATAGTGAATAACAATTGCCGACAATAAAAGTCATTGATTATTTATAATATTTATTCTTTAGACTTTTTTATATATTAGAAGAGTTATTCAAGAAAAATAAAAGACTTGGGGTCCCGAATAGACCCCATCGGCACGGCTAGGTTACCGTGGTTGAGTGAAAGAATGATATGCCTTTGTGATGCATTTTTGAACGTGTTTATCTGCAGTAATCGTTAAATTTGATCTAGCCTCGAATGAGCAAAAACACTCTAAAATATGGAATCATCTAGAAAACCGCTATCGAATCTACGGAATACTTAATCTGGAAGGCTACTAAAAATTAAAACAACCACGGCGATATAAAACACTAATAAGAGATTTTAATGGAGGTTGGGTAAGAAACTACAAAGAAAAAGCAAGAGTGTTTGTGTCAGACCTCGAACTCAGCAGATGAGGAATAAATAAATAATAAACTGCTTATGTATAAATATATATTAAGTTCGATCTAGACATACGATATTCAAATTTGGGACGCAGCAAAATCCTCGATATAAAGGTAACTACTTTTTAATCGGGAAAAGCGGGAATCATTGAATAAACGTCGCGTAAAAAGGGTTGCCGGCACACCAAAAATTAATTTCCCTCATAAAAATTCTCGCAAGAACAAAATCGCCATTTAGTTCATTCTCGGGGTTTGCCTAAAAATAATGTCAATTGTAGGGATGTTGTTGTCACTATATGGTAATACTTTCTATAGCGTTTGAGAAATGTACCTTTATTTCGTATCTTAAATTTGAAAACATAACTTGATGGATAAGAAATAATATAACCTAGATGAATTCTTCATCAATATCTTGACATTTTTAAAAAAAATGGATTATTCTAAGATTAAAAACAGTTATTCATGATAAGCTTTAGTAATATAATCGATATTTTGGATTTGATGACGCGTAAATCGCTCCTGGGGATGTCTCGCCGCAGACTGAGCTCTCACAGCACATGTCATTCGCACTCGGCACATCGTGATTGAATGATTTTAATTTAAAAGTATTAATAATAATATAAACTACTTTAAAATAATGTAACTATAACAATCTACTAAATTTTTACCGATCTAATTTTGATTTTCGCAAATTCGTTGTGGATTTAGGGTAATAAATAAAATTTTCGAAATAAAATACATTTCAGAATAAAATAAATACATACGAATATCTGTCAAACAGATATTCGTTATGTATTATGTATTCTACTGTATTCCTTCTTCTATTCCTACTTTTTTATTATCCCGACATAACTGGAAAGGATTTTCTCCTTTGTAAAAATGTTAACAATGCTAACTAAAACTCTTTTGTAAAAATGGTAACTATGCTAACAAAATGTAAGTTTTTTGGGAAATGCCTATAGAGATCATTTCACTAAAATTCTTATCTTGTTCCTGAAGTTGATCATTTAGTTTTATTTATTTTTTCTGTAACATTTAAAAGAAAGGCAAAACCTCTAGGTATTTTTCATCACTTTCTTTGAAAAATTCGACTACTATAGGTAGAAGTATATTAAAACGACGAACAATATGTCCTCTATTCAACCAATGAATTTCTGTGTGGAGAGGGAGGTCACCATAGCGGGTTATCTGCCAGTGTCTTGGCAAAACTGCTTTTCTATTGTGCTTAGAAATTTGTTTTACACCGGCAACTTGTTAAGCATTTCTTTGAAATTTAGTAAGAGAAATATTTTATTTCGGGGTCTAATATTTAAATTTGAAAGGCAGATTTATTAATACGATCAAATATCTTACGCGAGCTACTAAAATGCCGCTCGCGAGCGACCGGTAGCTCGCGAGCGACAGATAGCTCGCGAGCTACCGTTTGGCGACCACTGCTTTAGATTTTTTAAGACAAATACCAAAAGTTTGTTACGTGTAAGATTTATATGAAAAGTGTTATTCGAGAAAAATAAAAAAACTTGGGGAAACCAATCTACTCCATCGGCACGGCTTGCTAGAAGATTAATTAGCTGAAGATTGTTTCAGTAGAAGGCTTGAACTTGCAATTATAATGCACAAATAGTCGGTCAGCAAACCATATGCGAATAACTATCGATGGATTCGAAAGATGTCTCTCAAATTGAAAAATGAAAATGGATTCTTCTATACTGGAGGAATGTTCTCTTTCAAATAGGCAATTACTCATCCATATCAAATCTAGCAATCGACCAGAACTTATCGTATTACAATCATTCCGCTTAATCAAACTCATATAAAATAATCTTACGTTGAATTTCATTGCCAAAAATTACCCTTAGTTTGGAACATAATTGGATCCTAAAAATCTACCAAAGTCTAGAGTAATTGAAAATAACCACAGGCGCGCCAATATTTAATTGTAATTGATTGCATTGGATCGCTCAATTGCACAGTATACGAAGAGGAAGGGCGTCGAGTTAATTTTCAGCGTTAGGGTCGCATCGGGAATCGAACGTGTCGCCCGCTTAATTAGATCGCCCGGGGCACCGCGCTCCTCCTTTTTATTTACACGTATCACGCAACATTTCCGCCGTGGCCACACAATGGGCATCGCTTTGGCCAAAGTGCGGCCATAATCTGTTTATATGCACTTCGGTGCTTCGAGGCACTTCTCGGCAACTTTAAAAGTGTTCACGGCTCCACAATCCCACATTTTATTAGGACCATATATTTTTATTTATTTATTTATATATATATACATAGAGCGAAATGTAGATACATAGTATATAGCTATCTATTACATGGAATTATATTGAAGGTATGCTCGAAATTTGAATAAAATTAGGTTTATCTATGATCTAGTATTGACAGCATACAGACAAACGATTGATTAGCTCAGGTTGTTCGGAAAGTCATTTCGTTTTTTCCAGAGGACTCAATTGTAATTTTTCACAGCCAATTTCACACTTAAGCCGCATAATCATTATATATTTTGACAGCTGATATAGCAAGGCTTTCTTGTGAAAAAGCGCGATTGATTCTACACAGTAGTTTTTGGTTGGTACCCTTTCAAAATATGGAAAGTGAAAAGCAGCATTTTCGGCATATTTTACTTTTTTACTATCGAAAAGGCAAAAATGCTGTTCAAGTAAGAAAACAAATATCCGATATGTATGGAGATGTATTGACAGAACGCCAGTGCCATAACTGGTTTGCAAAATTTCGATCTAGAAATTTTGATGTTGAAGATGCACTACGTTCTGGAAGGCCAGTTGAAGCTGATGAAGACACATTAATTGATGCAAATCGGCGAATAACAACTCGTGAGATCGCTGAGAGATTAAATTGATCGAATTCGACCGTTCATGATCATTTGAAACGCCTAGGTTTAATCTCAAAGCTGATTTGCTTCTCAAACGTCAAGAAAATGATCCATTTTTGAAGCGCATCATCACTGGGGACGAGATGAAACGCAAGAGATCATGGAGTAAAACAGATGAACCAGCTCAAAGCACTTCGAAAGCCGATATTCATAAAAAAAAGGTGATCTATCTCTCTTTTTGGTGGGATTTCAAAGGAATCGTTTTTTTAGCTACTCCCGGACAATATAACTATATTTTGATAATTTTGAAGTTTACTGCTATCAGCTGGACAAATTGAATGATTTATTTAAAAAGGAAATGACAGAATTGATCAATAGAATAGGCGTAGTGTTCACCAAAATAATGCAAGACCTCATACAAGTTTGTTAACTCACCAAAAGCTTTTACAGCTTGAATGGAATATACTGCCACACCCACCATATTCTCCAGATCTGGCACCTTCTGATTATTATTTGTTCCGGTCTCGACAATTTTTTTAGACGATAAAACCTTTATTTCAAATGAAGAGGTCAAAAATAGCCTGGATCAGTTTTTTGCCACCAAAGAACAATAATTTTATGAGCGTAGAATCATGCTTCTGGTAGAAAGATGGCAAAAGGTATTGGACCAGAATGGACAATGTATAATTAATAAAAAAATCGTGTTTCATTTTCATTAAAAAGAACCAAATTACTCTGCAGTCAAACTAATATAAAACAAAAAATGGATGAATTTTTATATCTAGAGAAATAATATTTCGGCAAAACACAAAACCGTGTTAAGCGAAGGTTGGGGTTACTTATACCACGGACAATCGATATTCAAGGGACCCAAAAACGATGAATACAGGTACACGTGTTTATTTCAATGTTTTTCTGACAATCAAATTTTTATTCAAGAATATTTTAATTTTGTGATGAAAATTTAGAGGGGCCAGCTCTGGATGTTCAGGATTGTTCAGGAATAAAAATTCTGAAAACTTATCAAAAAATTATTTATGTGGAAAAGCCTTTTCATCTGTCACAGCCCTCAAAACACGTTACCGAGCTCGACTTGAAAAAATTCAGTTCTCCATATTATAGTAACATCATTGGATCCAAATAACCATAATCTTATTTCAAGATAGCCGGAACATTTATGAGTAAAGCTTTAATATTTTAGTTACAATTAATAATTTTATTTTATTAACTAGCTGCTGTGCATTTGGTCAATTTTTTCTAAATTCTTATTTATAAATAGTCTTTTGATTTTCCATTGAAAAAATTTTCCGAGTGTGTTTCACTTCTCCAACATTGTTTATTTTTTTTACCTCCTAATATATGCTCTAACGGTCTGAAAGGGTAGTTATTCGACGGCTGAATTAAAAGTAACCTTATTTTTTCTTATGTTATTCTTGCAGCGTGAGGCCTGAAGGAGGATGAGGATGATCTGAAAAGGTGGTTTTCCGATGGAAGGAGATCCGGTGAATAGAGTGGATGAGTTAAAACTTCCAATCCAAGTTCCCTTACTTTTTTGTCTTATTTTTGCAGCGTTATCGTGTTGAAGGATCCTTTTTTGTTATTGACCAAAACATATCGTTTTTTTATGAGCTCTTATTTCATTTGCTGTAACGGTCTCACCAGGTTCAAAAATTCGTAGTGTATAATTTCAGCAAAATCCCACCACACCCAAACAAGGACCTTCTTTATTATTAGTGATAGTCGAGGGGTCGGAACAGATAATCCGGAAGAAAGCCATTGTTTTTTCGTACAGGATTATTGTAAAGCACCACTTCTCATCTCCAGTTAGTTAGAATTCGCCGCAAAAACGGATCGGCTTCATACCGAGACAAAAGAGACGCGCATATGGTAACCCAAATATCTCAGCTGTACAATTTTCTTAAGCAACGATGATCCTGAACTGTAGACCATGGATAGCCAATCTTCGATGATAACTCCGCAATTGTTTGATGCGGATTCGAATCCATCATCGTCTTCAGATTATTAACATCTAATTTTTGGGGTCGTCCTTTTCGTGCGACATCTTTGAGGGTCATATTTCCATTTTTAAACTTTTTAAACCACCGATGACATTTGTTTAGTTTTAGAATATCCGCGATTGATCGAACAAAAATACACAAACTAACTGTGAATGTCCCCATCGAAGAAATTTTGATTACTTTTCGGTCCCCCTATTATTTAACATTAAAATATCATATGAATAGTTTGCCGCGACATTTTCGTCCGATGCCCCCTAACATTAAAAACGCCAAAATTGTTCATTTTCAGTTATTGCCTCATCATTCAAAAATAAATTGACAAATTAATAATTTGCGGTTGCACGAAAATTATTCTGCTCAATTTTTTCCCCTCTTATTATCGTATAAAAACATAACGGGTATGGTGATAAGTTAACATATTTATGCGCTGTATAATAATTGTATAATGATGAATTATAAAAAAAAACGTATAATAAAACGGAAAATTCGCAAATTATATGATTGTATCTTTTACAAGACGCAATAAACGTGTCCAGAGCCCAAACCCCCAATTCGTATCATTGCTTTATATTTTTATATATTTGCTCGCATTCGGCAGTAAATTTCTAATTATTTGCAATAAGCCCAGTTTTATGGCCGCTAAACAAACAATGATAGTTAAGCAGACATGCGATTCTTTCTTGTGCACACACCTGTAAAAAGGTTTTATTGCTCGGAATTATCGCAATAAAGTGCTCCTTGGGCCGTACGCCACAATTTGCACACATTTGATAATCGCCGATTTAAATGGCGAGAGGGGTATCGAGCCAGTTGTACGTATATACAGGACGGGGTTGTTAATTTCGCGCGCGAATCTTTCGGTATTGTTCGCGCGCATTCTTGCGCAGGTGTCGGCGCCCCTTGTAAAATGCAGATTGTTTTCGTCTTCGGGAACAATCGGAACTTTATTTCAGGCAGACCTGAACTTTGCGAAACTTGGCCGGGAACATGTCTGCGTGGCGCGATTGCGCCTTAATTGTCCAACTAATTTATTATTTAATTATTTTCGCCACGGCGCATTGTTCGCCGCCACCATAAACCCCCCTCCGCATCGGCCCACCGTCGCTGGCTTTGGCGCGAGAGCCGGAGGACCCCTCCTAATTCCAAGGTGGGTAGGTGGCTGTTCGCGGAGTAAGTGTGTCTCATTACGTATTCTGCCTACCGGTTAATTGTAGCATTTGAAAACACGAAAAGTTTGGTTTCTATTCCGACACAAGCCACGTGTTGTAAACGAACGGCAGCTGCGATTTAAGAAAAAATATTACCGTTGAGGTTAAGACGATAAGATGATTTTTCTCAAACAACTCTTATAATAATATCAATTTTATAAATGATCATTGTAATGTTTTTTCTCACTCGCATCCGGTACGACGTGCCGAATGCGAGTGAATCATGCGATTGACAAGTACTATTATTATATTATCAAGTATTTTTATGCTTAGAATAATCCATTTTTTAAAAAATGTCTGTATATTGATGAAGAATTTATAAATGCTTGGGGTCTTTTTTAGACCCCTTCAGCCGACGCGGGTATTTTTGAGCCACCGTGCAGTGGCAAATTTGTCATTAACCTAGCCGTTGCCGTTGGAGTGTATTTGGGACTCTTAGTTTTTGATTTTTCTCGAATAATTCTTTTAACACGGTCCGGGGGACTCGCTCATTTAAGGCTAGATCAAATTTAACGATTACTGGAGATAAACACGTTCAACAACTGCAAATGCATCACAAAGGCATATCATTATTTTACTCAACCACGTTAACCTAGTCGTGCCGATGGGGTCTATTCGGGACACCAAGTCTTTTATTTTTCTCGAATAACTCTTCTAATATATAAAAAAAGTCTAAAGAATAAATATTATAAATAATCAATGACCTTTATTGTCGGAGTTGCGAAAAAAATATAAATACAACAATATGCGTTTCTATTCGCTCCGTACCGGATGCGAGCGAAAAAAAACATCCATGTGTACGTCACTTTTCTAGTCAAGATATTGATGAAGAATTCATTAATATCTTGTCTTAACACGTTACGGTCCGGGGGACTCGAAAACGCGTCCTCGCGGGCCAGCGTAGAAGTGCGGGGGACGCGTTATCGAGTCCTCGTTGGCGCTGATGTTAAACCAATAATCATTTATATTTAATTGATACGCAGACCACACTTTGAGAAGTTTTGAACTATTATTTTTTTTACATAGAGATAACCTTTCTGAACACAACAACAAAAAATATTGACGTAACTTAAATGGTATCAGAGTTACATCGATTCAACTGAAGTACTTAACTTTTGCTATTTTTTTCGCGAAATCGCCGGGCCGAACGCAAAAGTAGGCGCGGAACCCAGCGGACCGGAACGTGAAACCTACATATTACAAACTATTTGTATTTGTATACATATTATTAATAATAATTGACTAAATTGAAAAAAAACAACAATATTCGCTTCTGTAGCCACATAAGCGCGATGTTTTTTCTCGCTGGCATCCGTAACGATGTGCCAAATGATAGTAAAACGTATACTAGTGACACGTGCCACGAGAATTTGGCGGTCTTTTATCGGTGGCATGTCCTTAGTGTGCGGTGTGGTATATTAATTAGTTAAAAAATCCAAAATATCCACTAAATTATGAAGCGTATCATGAATAACTATTTTTATTCTTAGAATAATCCATTTTTTAGTAGTATAATAAGATTTTATCAATATCTTGACTTGAAATGCTTGGAGTCTATTTTCTTTTATAAATATACGTCATTTGGAGCACGGTGTTAGTGGCGAGTCAGTAAAATATTTTATTAATAAAAAAATGTATATGTAAACATTAGTGATTGAGGAGAACGTAAAATATGCCTAAAAACCCCTCATTTTAATAAAGATCGAACCGCACAGTATTTATTCCAATTAGCTAAAAGCTAACAAACCAAAATAACAGATTTGTTGCAAAAATAAGAGCATAGAATTCAAGGAGCTATTAAAAAATCTCAACTAATATTTTAATGTATATGAAACCCTCCTATAACACGATATCCAACAACATGGTCCCGCTGTAACACACAAAAAATTGATTAATTTTTTTTATCAAAATTTTCTTGATATTTTGACTTAAAATGCTTGGATTTTATAATTTTTAATGAAAAATAGACCCCCTTCGGACGACGCGGTTGGTTTCGAGCCGCCGTGACGGATCGGTTAGATAATCTTTCCCCGTTTTATAATAGTATTTATATTAATGAGTGTTTTATTTCAGTATTGTTTTATCCTAAGTTTATATTATTAATAAAGAGATAATTTGAGTTCTTATTTATTGAGTTTATTTAAGAATTAAACTTATAGTAACACCCAGTATTTGTGTTACTATAAGTTTCATACATGCGGCCCTCACAACATTTTTAAATTTGTAGCAGGTCCGTTGTAAATAAAGGTTGCTCACCCCTGGTCCATAGCATAGGTTCCTAAACTATTATGCCCCATGGACCACTTGGCGTCTTATTTTATTCCGTGAACTGACATCAATGGCGTTTAACCTTTTATAGGGCAAATTAATTATTTTGGATTTTTTTTATTTTTTATTGTTATTGACAATACTAATTGTCAATAACAATAAATTAACCTAAAAGCGTTCTTGACAAAATATTCCGTTACTAAGGTTGACATATCTATGGGCGCTCATGGAAAGATAGACCTTAAAGCGACTGGTTAATATATTAACTAATTTCAGCTTCCCTTTGGCTCCTATAAAGGGTTAAGAGTAACATTTCTTCTTTAACTAAAAAATTTTGATGCTCTGACCAAAGATGATAATTTATTATATATATATATATATATATATATATATATATATATATATATATATATATATATATATATATATAAATAGAAAATTGAAATCTTTGGCTCTGTAACGTCCGCGGACAACACGAGCTTTGTTGTAACAAAGATGAATAAATATCGCAGCTAGTTGATGCATTGCTGCATCAATTCCCCCATTGGAGAAATTGACGGCGTAAGCCGAAGAATCAAGACGCGATTCTCGGGTCTAAAACTGTAAAAAGTGTTTATTATTTATCAAAAGAAAATATGAATTATATTTATTTTTATTTAGTGTTACTCCGCGAGGTATGGTGCGAGAGCGCTTTCTGCTCGTCAGCGTTACCAGCGTAGTGTATTGGAAGGATGCGAGGTGGCAGCGGGGTGGGGAAGGGGTTTCTCGTTGCTTAGCGCTGTGTTGCGTTGCGACTTGGAGCTGTCATATTTGAAATACACTATTTTTATTTTTTTATATTCTGCACCACCTCCAAATATTTAACCCACGAGCCGCCACTGAAAATAAGTAAAAGCGCGTATTGTAATTTTTATCAATTAATAAAGCCGGGCAGCGATAAAATTTTGAAATTTAATGAGAAAAAAAGTAAACAAGTGGGATTTTTTGCCAGTAGCTTACAGACCGCCATAAAATTAATAGTGAGGCGTCGTTTGTGCATCCCTGATTTAATTACGATGTTGATGAATCGTAAATCACTTTATGGAAAAAAACCTTTGCCCTTTTTCATTTTTTTATTAGCTTATCCTGACGGTACGAATGTTAAAATTTTTAAATATATCTTACATTAATTAATTTTTCGTTTAACCTTATATTATATCTTGTAATAATTAATTTGTTTAATTTATAAAAAATCCTGCTCATTTTGGTAGACTTCCGCGACTGAGGGACGCTCCCGGCTCGCCGCACCACTTGCACAGCACTATGTTTTTTCTCGTTCGCACTTGCACATACGCCATGCTTTTTCACAGAACGATAAAATTTAATGGTTCGTTTTATGTATTCTTTGGGCTATTTAAGACAAATACAAAAAGTTTGGAACATGTAGGATTTATATTAAAGTGTTATTCGAGAAAAATAAAAAGTTGGAGTCCCGAATAGACCACGTCGGCACTGCTAGGCTAAGGAAGGAAAATAATCTGCAATGTTTTTTCCAATAAAGTTTAATGTTTTGTTACAGGGGAAATAATTCCCTCGGCAATGTTTTCGTTAAACATCTATTTTTCTCTATTATTCGAAAAAAGTAGTTATTTTTTCCAAAATTCTGTCAATTTGTCAGTGGATGTCAAAAAAAAAACGTTTTTTCGTCGAATACTTGTGTTAACAACATTTATTGAATAAATATTTAATATTTTTCAATTTTTTCCCAATTAGGGCCTCTCGACGCATCTTCCGGCGCTTGTGTGCGCCGCACATCGCTAATCAAGGAAGACCTTAAACAGGTCCTACTCTACTTTAATTTTAACGTAATATTTGAATCGGAAACAACACGCTTTAATATATTTTTCAATATAATCCGGGCTATAGAAAGTCATCGTCGATGTTCAAGGATAAAAACCCACAAATATATACATATATATTTTTTGTAATCTTATCTCATTGTGGCCATATATGGCTGTTTATGGCCATCTATGTGCAGAGGGCCGTGCGACGTATACGCTGTAAACTCATTGCCGTACATGTAATGCCAGTTTAATAATTCATAGAAACTTGAAATTTATGTCATTTTTCAAACTACTATTTATTTATTTTTATAGTTTAGGATCTATTGAATATATGTATATATACATATATGAAATAATCAAGTTTCCATATAGGATTTTTCATTAAATAAATAATTGAGTGATTGGACATGTTTATACAGTTTATTTAATTCGGCATAGCCGTAACTGCTAATCAGTATTAAGGACAAAGAGTATCCGATTGGAATAGATGACCTTCTGGGGAATTCCGCTCATTGACATGGAAGCGGGAATTAGCACTTTTAACACTCTATAAAGGGAATCGTGTCTACCACCGTTTCTTTAAAAGATCATCATCATTTGTATTTTATAGCTGAGAAGTCAATTTTTTACTAAGGTATCTGATATCTCTAGAAAAATCTGGTGGACATTTAAAACATCTCTTTCTAAAAAATGTTATTTGTGTCGAAAAAGAATTAATAAAATTGGAAGAAAGATTTCAACATTTCTTAAGGTGGGTTTTGTACTCGAACCCCTGTCGCAAAAACCAATAGCTTTCTAAAGGGTATGCCGAAACTGAACCCAATGATCAAATAGGTTCTTTTGTCTGTATGGTGGGATTGTAAGGGTATTATTCATTAAAAAATATCATAGTTCTATTGCAATAAGCTGGAACGATTAAGAGAATAATTTAATGGAAAAAGTCCCTGAAAATTATGGCGAAAAAAACAAGGTTACCTTAAACTATTTACAAGATTACAAAGTAGACGATTTTCCGGAAAATTACAATAGTGATGATTATTTGCCCCTTAGTATTTTTTAAGAGATCTCCATCACTCGATTCCACGCTCTAATGAAAAAAATTCGCCTGATCTATCAAGAAATGTCATAGTAACCAAATGGGATCCATACAATTGGTCCACGAAAGATACAAGCCATTCATTGTCTAAATCAGAGGTTCCCAATCTTTTTCGGTTTGCGGCTCCCTTAAAACATCAGATTTTTTTCAAAATTTTCTACCTTCTTAAGAAAAGCGAGCGCAAAAAGATGGCGCAAAAATTTTGAGAATTGGAAATTCTAACAAATTTGTCTAATTGTTTAATTTAATATTTCGCGGCGCCCTTATGACGACACCACGGCTCCCTGGGGAGCCGCGGCTCACACTTTGGGAATCCCTGGTCTAAATCGAATATAATGGTATAACAAGAGCCACTGGCTGCTGGTGGGCAAAATATATATTTTTAAATTTAAAAGAATCATATTTTATTCGTGTTGCAACGGAACATAGCGCTTAGCGCAAAGATCCCCCTCCCCCCGCTACGGCCCCGCACCCAACCAATGCACGACACTGGTAGCGCTGACGAATAGACAGCGCTCTTTGCTCAGCAAAATCCTTTTTTGACAACGTCGGAGATTGCAGAAAGGCTTGATTCAGCTCAACAAACCATTTCGGACCATATTCGGAAACTAGGATTGGTGTGGAAATATTCGAGATGGGTGACACATGAGTTAAGTGAAGAGAATTTGAATGTTCGAGTCTTCATATGCACATCTCAGCAGCACTCCAAGAAAACAGGTCGGCGATGTTCAACGGGAAGGACATCATACTACTTCATGATAATGCTAGGCCACATACTGCTTTGGGGATTCGTCAGAAACTCGCACTCGGGAAATTTTGTCGCATCCACCATACTCCCCGACCCTAGCACGCTCCGATTATCAGTTGTTTCCGTGCTAACAATTTTTTTTGCAGGGCAAAAAAATCGAAACAAAGATATTAGACAAGCACTGAATCAATTTTTCGCCACTAGAGATGAGACATTTTTTTAAAAATGGGATATACAAATTTCCATCACGCTGGCAAGAAATCATAAATTATGATGGAAATTATATTATTCATTAAAGTTTATTCAAGGTATGAAAAGTTTATTATTTTGTTTTTCTTTTCGGTAGACCCAATACATTTAATATTACTAAATAAAAATATATTTTTCTTCAATTTGCTTGGGGGTGCTGCAGCTCCGCAGTGTATATATGGACTTTAAACTCGTCGATTTCTTGATATTGTTAACACGAGTCATTTTCCTTGGCTATAAAAGTAAACATGAAACTGTTCATTAAAATTCCCACTAATCGAAAATTATCAAGTTCTTAAAAATTACCTGAACGGCTATTAAAACTTTATAAAAATGGCCAGGCGGTGGACAAAGGAAGTCGTTGGAAATAAATCCAATGGCCACTACTTCTGGACACAGGAGTTCAATGCGATAGTTTTCATTTAAATACCCCTCGAAATAATTAAACATCTAGAATATTTTTTAAGTAATAAGAGTGATTTTGCAAGGTTTTTATTCTTTTATGCGCTGTATTTATCTCCTGAATACGGGGATACTGAAAAACATCATAAATGATATTTTTTTTGGCAAAAATTCTGTTCCGCGAATTAGGCCACTGATAACACTGGTATATTAAGAGGAAGAGACCCATTACCTCCGCGTATTTAAAAAAAAATATTTATGTAGATAGTTTGTCTCGTTGGAATTAATTAAAACAAATAATCCAACTGAAATAATATTAAAAATTAATCAGTGTCGTGGATTGACACTGGAGGGATATAAGTATGAGAGACTCATTCGCATTGCATCTTTAGAATCTTTATATGGGTGAATGGAGCTTTAGAATCTTTCCGTTATACTAAATTAAATAAAATCTGATTCTCTATCATATTGCTCTAGTTGTTTTTAAATTAGTGCGTTTAAACATGTTTCAGTCTGTATTAATAATAACCAAACATACAAATATACTCGCTTCATGCTTATTAAAAATTCGGACGTATGTCGAGGTGTCATTGTTCTGTAAAAATGATAATTTCAGTAATAAAACCGATATTATATGATGTCTTGAGCGCAAGTGAATTATGTATATCGGCGCAGATAATTATGGAAATTCCAGATTTAATCCCCGCCTCTTCGTTACATTAATAAATCCTATTATTCAACTTATGTTAATATTTGTTAATTAGTAAATTCCGGCATGTTTCTCAAAGCATGCATCTTGCCACACCAATTAAAAATGTATAATCCCTACATATATTCCGGGGAAAATATCACCGATACCGAATCTAGACGCGGAAATTAATAATATCGTATTATTTTTTTTGTTAATTAGGGAAAATTTTCCACTCGCACCGAGAGAGACAATGTCGATATAAATTACCGACGAAAATTTTCCATGTACCACAATTATAACTATGAGAGATGTTTGCACGTTATCTAATTGGGAGGCGTCGTGGGTCACTTTGATACGGCGAGGCGCAACCGGAAACGATAAACTATTCTATTAAATGAAGAAATAAATAAAAAAAAAAGGAGAGCGAAGAAACTGACCCTCTGACAGGATCTCGTTGTGGGTCCGAGTCAATGAAATCCGATAGGGAACCTCTCGGTCGTCGAATTAACGAGGTCCGTCTCGGCGTCGGCCACTTTTGAGATCGCGGCTCTGTTTATTTTATTTTTATTTTATTTTATATAAATACAAATTACACTCGGCACACGTGTGTACGCACAATGGGACTCAACAGCTGGTTTTATTCTTATTTATTATTATTTTTATCATATTTTTTTATCCATATTTATATATATATATATAAATCCGAGCGTTAATCACATTCCGATGTGCCGAATCTCGTTGCCGATCCCGCTTCTGTTTTATGCCAACATCCTCCATTCTAATTAGCAACATAAACAACGCATTCCTGAGGATGCCATCATTCTTTTTTAATATTCCTAGCCAAAAAGTGGGCAGGTAAAAACAGTCAATTAGCGACGAGGGCTATCTGTCGCCGGGATCAGCGACGACACTGCCCAGAATGTTTCTACACAATATTTAGGGACACAAGATCGGAAATCGATTAGCATTATGGCCATTACTCACCTTATCTAACCCCCATGGAATTCGATATTTCACTACTAGAACATCGGCGATGACTCAACATGCGGAATATATTTATTTTTCCGCACAAAAGCGATGTCGTGTGCAAAGGGTTATTTTTAAATTCGAAGGGTCAAGTGCCGCATTAAAAGAAGCCAATGGTTAGGACAGCCCAGGGGCTATATTGAATGAAGGCACAGCCGTTTATTGTCTTATGTACATATGTAACCATAGTCATGAAATTTTATCTCAATAAAATCAATACTTATTCTTAATTTTCAGATAAAATTCGTTTTAATTAATTACTTTATCAGAGGTAGGTAATTATATCATCAACATTTGCCAGCAAGCAACAAGGCTCTCACTCGCTGAAGGCAAAGGGCCAAAGGAACCTGAGTCTCACACGTGACGTGAGAGCTCCATTTTCGTCCCCAATCCATCTTGGTATGCGGTTATTTGTAAAGAGTTTCCCTCTCTCGGCCATTGCTGGCATTGGACGTACATATTCTACCCTGTTGTTATCGGATGTTACCCTCTCGACTGTGTCCAGGCAAGTAAGAGGGGGTTTGTCTCGGTATTCGTTTATTCTCATAGTGCGTTATCTGCTTATAACGAGTCACGAGTGACAAATTGCAAGTGATTATTAATTCTGTCGCGCAATAGCAATCCTTTCATCATGGGAAAGACTTGAAAGAAAGAAGAGGAACGAAAGTATCGACACTAGGCCAATTATTGGTCAACGGATTAGGGTTTTCCTTCCCAGGGCATACTGTCTCTGTGGTGAGAAATCTGTTAAAGACCAGATTTGTTTATGCATATAAGGATATGTGTACACATGCATGTACATATTTTTTTCAGGGGTGCACTATTTTGTTTTGCAAGTATTTATCAAAGTTTACTTGGTTTTTAAGTCAACCCCATGCAGGATCATGTCGACTATAATATAAAAATTGTTTATGAGAGATGCTGAGCATCAATTGTAATGGTATGGTAGATAGGTGTGTTTCACTTCCGATAAGTTCAACCTGGCGGCTACCCCCTCCCCAGGGGTTGTGAGGTGATTAATAGATATTCTGTCTTATTCGTAGAATAGTTATAGAGGGTGACGTAGAAAAAAGGTTTATGATACCTCGCTATTTAGTGGTTTTGAAGGCGTATTGTGATATGTATTGTGATAACCAAAAAAACTGGATCTGTGGAATGAAAAATAAGAACAAGATCAAAGCGGAAGTCATCTGCTCCAGCTTTTTGCTCAACCAACTGATTTAAAACTGCAGTGGATATAAGAAGAGAGTTCATCGGAGGTAGAGGAACCGAAGTAAGTTGCGAAACGATACGGAGAAGGCTCATGGAAAATGGATTTATAGCAAGATCACCCGCGCAAAAACCACTCCTGAAACAAATACCCAACAAAAGATCTAGACTAAAGAGGACTGGAGGAAAATTACCTTCTGGGATGTAAGAAAATTTAACTCGTTTGGCTCGGATGGCATTCGGTTTGCATCAGACCAACGGTGGAGGATCCAGTAGGAAAAATGGTTAGGGGATAATTACTATGCAGGAAAAATGGTTAGGGGATAATTAACTTACTATGGAGTTATTTACTATGGTCTGCATTTTCCAGGACGAAGCCATCGAATTAAAATAATAAATGGTTTTTTTTGTTTAACCGATCCGTCACGGCGGCTCGAAGGCAACCGCTTCGTCCAAAGAAGGTCTATTTATAATGGAAAGTAGATCCCAAGCATTTCAGGTCAAGATATTAAATTGATTATTCTAAGATAAAAATAGTTATACATGATATGCTTCCGCCAAAATCTCGCGGCACGTATCACTAGTATACGTTTCACTCGCACTTGGCACATACCTGATGCGAGGGAGAAAAAACATAGCGCGCGTGGCAACAGTGGCGAGTATTATTGTTTTTATTTATTTTTCTCAATTGCGGACAATAATGCACAATGTTTATTTATAATATTTATTCTTTAGACTAGGCACGGCTAGGTTTTTAACCATTTACTTTATTAAACCATCGGGCAAAATGGTAAGATTTTTTTTTGTAGTTTAACAATTTACTTCAGTTTAGGCAAAATACTTCTAACATTTCTATTTATTTTTACAGGTCAACGATTTAATAGAAAAATGACAAATTATGAAAACAAAAATCAATAGGGAGAAACCCTGCCAATTTAAAATCACTAATAACATCAACAACCAAGGTCTAGTATGTAGAGATAACAGCAGAAACAATAAAGAACATGTGAATTCAATGCCGGTCCGGATTCAAACTGTTATAAAAAATAAAGAAGGGATCGCAAAATATATTTATTATTTAAATCTTATTTTTATATATTTTAATTTATAATATTCAGAATTACTAGTATTATTAGATGAAAAAAAGTGACACAGCTGCAAAACTTTAAGATATTATAATGATTTGAAAATACATTTTAAATCAATTAAAAACACTTTTTTTAAAATTAAATGCGTTTTTTTTTCTTAATTTTAATGTGATGCGATTTTTAACTATCAGTATTTATTAACCACTTAAAACGATTTTGGCCCTGACAGGCCCCACTTTTTCACGATTTTTTTTTCAGACCTCAGTCGATGCAAAAAAATCCATAAAATTTTATCCACATCTTATCTCTGATTTTCATTCGTTAATTCGTTAGAATACGCAAATTTGATGTTTTATAATAGGGCTGCCACAAATTAATATAAATTCGCATGATTTGTATCGATTGAAACCGCACACGGTTTCATGGACCTGGTTTCGTGCTTTGCCGCCATAGTCGACATTGGCAGTTAAGCGCTTAATTGCAAGAAACATCGTGTAAAGCAATATGTTCAAATAATAGGAAAACGACATGCTCGCTAATAATTACACATTTTTTTACTTAGCTTTTATATAAATAATAAAAAAAATGTAATAACTTTGTATTTCTGCGGATTAAATAAAAGAAGCGGGTTCAGATGTGTCAAAAATTAATAAATTTCGATCAAAATTCTACAGTTCGTCGACATCTTGTGACAGATATTGAGAAAAGGGTTGTATATTTAAACCAATTTTGAAAAATTATCAAAAAGGTACTTTTGTCTATATAGTGGGATTGTAAAGGTATTATTATAATATTCTTCTATATTTTTATCGGACAATTATTTTAAGAATATCAAAGAAGTGAAAATGGTCTCGATAGCTATTTTTCATCCAAATCAAATTATTTTTTATGAAAATGGCATATTAAAATTACTAGAAAGATGAAAGAATATTGTAGCTATCGAAGGAAAATATATAGTTAATATTTGATATACTTTTTTATTTAAAAAACGTCATTTTTATCAGGTACTCCTTGTATAAATTTAAGGATTAGACGTAATACTGTCTAGTTTTAATCTGATCTTAATGATCGTATGTCTCGTTATCAAGAATTGTATAAAGAATGGATAAAAGAAAAATTCATAATGGTGATAAAGTTCAAATATACTTCGGTATACGTCCTTAATATATTTCAGATCGTTGAAATAATACCCAATAGGACGTATACCATATGTTTTTTTCCCATAAAAATAAAGAGAAAATGAAAAGTCCATGTATTTATTGGGTTATTACAGATTTTATTTAATTTTAAGAAAAGTGGACCTAGTTGGTCCTGATTAGCGATCATCAGCTTTCACGTTTCCTAACATAAAACGAACTAAAAAACATTGCTTCTCCTAAGGATGTATTGAAAATGGGATATTGTCTCATCATTTGAGATAATGACGCCTTGTTTAGCTTTTCTTCAATGTATAGTTTTTGACATCTATCAACTTAGCAAAGATTTCCAAGATTATTGAAATAATGAATATTTATCTTAATCTTCTACTGTTCCTTCTCAAGCATTAGCGCGCCTGTCTAGGCACAATGTCTGGCGCCTGTGTGCAGAACTTCAATCAGTGCCCCTGTACGTCTATTGTGCTTGAAAAGACTAATTACGGAGAATCACATATTTTCATGCATTATTTAATGATTTAAGTATTTAATTAATTATTATTTGATATTTAAAAAAACATCCCTCTTGAGCCCTTTATTATCTGGCGCCTGTGTGCGCCGCACAATCTAGCGCCCGTGTTCTCAAGTCCCTGGATCTTCTCAGTTGCCAACTCTTCTTTGTGGACTTCCATATTAGCATCACTCACATTCAGATCCATGGACGTAACCTAAGAGAACATATACTTCAGTATAGACAGTCTTAAAATCCCTTTCAATTACTACTTCTGACTACAAATTCGTCCAAGCAGAGTTGATTGAATGAGTCAATTAAATCTGCAAAGATATGCAATGAACGATAGTATAGTAATCCTTTTAAACCCGCTCAGAGTCAATTCTGTGTCATTTCAAGGAACCTCCAAAATGGTCCCTTCGTAACTTCACAATCGATTGCGAACAATAAAGGTCAATGATTATTTATATTTATTCTTTAGACTTTTTAGACAAATACAAAAAGTTTGAGACATATAGGATTCATTTTAGAAGAGTTATTCGAGAAAAATCAAAAACTTGGGGTCCCAAATCGACCCCATCGGCACGGCTAGGTTAACATTGAAAACAATATGCACTCTATCTTTAATTCCACGATTTTTATGCGTCGTTCTCAGTAACTTCTTCAATGTTTACAAATAAAATTAGATGTATAACGTATGATTTGCACGGTTTTACATATACAAACTTTTTTACACGGTAGATACGTTTCGTTATTTAAAAATAAAACAAGAACAACATTGTGGTATAAAAAATCGTGTAAAAAGAGGTAATAATTATAGATGATAAATAAATTACAAAATATTATTTATAGATTTGTATTTTATTTAATTAAAAAATAATACCAAGTTTTGTAGTCTTGTTTATTTTTTTTATTATTAAGACATATGTTTACCACTTCTGTGTTTTTTGTTTCACAAGTTGTTTATACATTTCTTGATATCAAGCTCTACAATTTTGAAGGTGCCGTTGGAATTTTATAGCTCCTTCTAGGTACATATCATGAGTAAGAAATGCTGTTCCATACTTTTCGCAAATTGGAAGCCCTTGAGAATTAAGGCACCATTTTTTTACCCATTAGTAAAAATACATAACTACAGTCACCCCTCGTTATAGAAATCCGCGTTATAGAAGCCAAAGCACGTGTACAAAATTTAGGAAGAGGTCTTTTTGATGATTACGATTTATAAAAGTTTATTGTAAAAGTTTCTAATCATTTTTGTGCAACAATATGATACGACGAATCGAGACTCTACTGTATTTTTAATTAAACCGATCCATCACGACGGCTCGTAATCAAAGCCGTCTATTTTGTATGAAAATATACCCCAAATATTGACTTTTTAATCAAATTTATTATTCTATGAATAAAAATAGTTATTCATGATATATATTAGTAGTAAAATCCAAAATAGCGATCTAATTTTTAATTTGTCTACTAATTAATGCGACGCGGAGATGACGTGTGCACAGAGCGATGGCCCGCCGCGACTGAGGCCCACTTCCGGCTCGGCACACTTGCACAGCACGATATTTTTTCTCGCTCGCACTTGCACATGCGCGTTGTTTTTTCTCGCTCGTATGCGGTACGGAGTCTGTATCTGTTATTATTTCTTTTTTTATTTAAACTCTGAGTTGAGGTAAAAAAAAAAAACGGCGTAAAAAACAATTGTTATTTTTTTTATAACAGTGTTATTTAAATGTATCCTACTTTTATTTTTCGCGATATTTTGCACAGCTCTTCATTTAGACGAGCTTTGCGATACTTAAAATTTAAACGTTATTGGTTTTAACCCGTTCGCGGTCAATCCGTTCCATAAATTTGATAGGACACATGTTTTATTTTAAAACACACAACCTAGACCCGGTTTAATTACGAGCGTCCAGGAGCCGGGGAGACATTTCAACGTGCACACGGTCCACTAGTGAAACAAACCGGCCACGGTCCGTAAAACACGCGGAACTCGCGGCCTATCTCGGCATCAGGACTCAGGACCCGGCGACTTCCGCTCCGAAACTCCACTTCCCCACCGGCTTCTCGACTATTTATATTTTTTTATTGGCCCGAAAACAAAACGAGAACGTATTGCGACACGTAAAGCTGTTGAAAAGCGTAATTTATTAATAAATAACGAACAGAATTACGAACGTGTTACACGAACGGGCCAAAGTGAAATTTACATCGCGCTATGGGTCCGAACACGTGAAATTACACGAAAACGATTAATTTCAATCAAAATATCGTCTTTTTTCCATATATATCGTTTATTCGGCGCATTTAACATGTGCATATTAAAATAGTCGCGCAAAAAAAAAATCACGAGCGTGTTTTTTTTTTTTTTTTTAACGCGAATTGATTTATGCTAATTACATGTCCATTTACTTTTCGATATGCATTATCTGATACATTATGGACGATCGTGTTTATTATAATGCGAAATCGAATCGGACAAGCGCATTCGGATACGACGAGCTTCGTGGGATTCGCCAAATCAATAAATCACCAAGAAAAAAAAAATACATTCCACAGTGGAAATGGCTTAAAACACACAAATGAAACTATTAAATAATTTATTCAACAATATGTTAATTTTATTTAATATATTATCAAGAATATCTCCCCATTGAAAATTTAGTGATTTTTTGCACGATTTTTTATGCGGAATTTAATTGGAAACCATGTAAATATACGGTGAAACCTCGATCAATCGTTTTTATATTTAATGTTGCTCGATCTCATATTTATAAGTTGACCAAAAATAAGATAAATACAGTCTACCCTCCTCCTATAACGCCGAAATACAGATGACTCTTTTATAAGACTATGCACCCATTTTTTATTGTATATTATAAATTGTTTTTTTCCACTCACATTGTCGAATAAACTTGTTCTAATAAATTTAGCGTTTTGGAGAAAAAGGAAGCACTATAAGAGGGACTGCCACACCACCTACGTTTTAGAAAACCCACGTTATAGAAACCAAACAGCATTGACCCCATTTTTTATTATTTGATATATTTTCTTATCAACCAAACAAAGGATCTCCCTTTATTATTATAAACATATTTACGAAATATGTAATTTGACCTTGAAAAGTTTCACTCTATGAGGGAACGCTATAGGAGGGACTGTCGAATTTATAGCATTATTAACTACTATTGTATATGTTATTAATATTCGTTAAAGACTTTCTGCATTCATCGTTTTTTTGTACAACAATCAAAAAACGATTAATAAAGGTTCTACTGTATTTTTAATTTAATCCGTATTTAAATATTAATAGTATTGTTATATCAAAACGTTGCCTATCTATCTATCGTTCTCATTATATTCGCTTTCACAAAAACAATGTTAAAATAATCAGATGCAGATATCATTTTTTTGAGGATCCCTCGAAAAGCGATGAATCGAGGCTTAACTGTATTTTTTTTATTTAATCAGTATTCAAATATTAAATTATTGTTATAATTAAACGCTGCCTCATAGTGCAATATATTTATTAATGTGAAACCCCGATATATCGTTCTTATTGTCCTCACGTCAAAACAATGTTAAAATAATCTGAAATGTTATCGTTTTCCTACATTTATCATTTTTTTTTGAGGAACTAAAAATAAAACGTATCGAGGTTTACCTGTATTTTTTTATTTAATAAGTATTCAAATATTAAATTATTGTTATAATTAAACGCTGCCTCATAGTACAATATATTTATTAATGTGAAACCCCGATATATCGTTCTTATTGTCCTCACGCCAAAACAATGTTAAAATAATCTGAAATGTTATCGTTTTCCTACATTTATCATTTTTTTTTGAGGAACTCTATAAAACGAATCGAGGTTTACCTGTATTTTTTTTATTTAATAAGTATTCAAATATTAAATTATTGTTATAATTAAACGCTGCCTCATAGTACAATATATTTATTAATGTGAAACCTCGATATATCGTTCTTATTGTCCTCACGCCAAAACAATGTTAAAATAATCTGAAATGTTATCGTTTTCCTACATTTTTTTTTTTGGAGGAACTCTATAAAACGAATCTAGGTTTATCTGTATTTTTTTTATTTAATCAGTATTCAAATATTAAATTATTGTTATAATTAAACGCTGCCTCATAGTACAATATATTTATTATCGTGAAACTCGATATCGTTCTTATTGTCCTCACGTCAAAACAATGTTAAAATAATCTGAAATGTTATAGTTTTCCTACATTTATCATTTTTTTTTGGAGGAACTCTATAAAACGAATCGAGGTTTACCTGTATTTTTTTTTATTTAATCAGTATTCAAATATTAAATTATTGTTATAATTAACGCTGCCTCATAGTGCAATACATATTTATGCCATCGTGGAAACCCCTTGATATATCGTTCTTATTGTCCTCAATGCCAAAACACGTTAAAATAATCTGAAACAAGCATATCGTTTTTCCTACATTTATCATTTTTTTTTTGAGGAACTCTATAAAACGAATCGAGGTTTACCTGTATTTTTTTTATTTAATCAGTATTCAAATATTAAATTATTGATATAATTAAACGCTGCCTCATAGTACAATATACGAGTTAATGAAACCCCGATATATCGTTCTTATTGTCCTCACGTCAAACAATAAGTTCAAAATAATCTGAAATGTTATAGTTTTCCTACATTTATCATTTTTTTTTGGAGGAACTCTATAAAACGAATCGAGGTTTACCTGTATTTTTTTTTATTTAATCAGTATTCAAATATTAAATTATTGTTATAATTAAACGCTGCCTCATAGTGCAATACATTTATTAATGTGAAACCCCGATATATCGTTCTTATTGTCCTCACGCCAAAACAATGTTAAAATAATCTGAAATGTTATCGTTTTCCTACATTTATCATTTTTTTTTGGAGGAACTAAAAATAAAACGTATCGAGGTTTACCTGTATTTTTTTATTTGATCAGTATTTAAATATTAATTTCATTGATTTGGAATTATTGTTATAATTCAACGTTGCCGTTTAAAGCCTAGTAAAACAATCCTAAAATAATTCAGCATTTTATTGTATTCTTCTTAGTTTGAATAACGATGGATGGAGGTTGAATTGTATTTTTAATTTAATTAGCATTTAAATACGCATTGGATCGATATCGCATTATAGAATTATGGTTTTAAATAAAAGTTGCAAATATGCGAACAGCGATATCAAGAACAATCTATATTTTATTTCAGAGGGTTCCTTTAAAAATGATAGATAAAGGTTTTGCTGTATTTAAGTATCCCATGTTTTTTTATTATGTAATAATTGCAAAAATTGTAAATCGTGCAAAAAAAATCTGTTGCGTTCTTATTATTATTATTATTATATTTTATGTGCGTGTTGATTGGGTTGATTTAATTCTTATTTATTATTTTATTATCGTATTTACCGTTAATCAATGACGGCACCTTTAAATTTTCTCAATAAACAAATTATTGTATTCATTTTTAAATTAAATGGTTCGCGTCTCGACTAAAACTAAAATAATAATAGAGCGCTTTCAGCGATTCCAAATCGCAATTGCAAATATTATCGAATGGCGTGCGCTTAATTTCAGTAGTGTTCAGCTGAAAAATATCATAGACATGTCATTTTCGTTAAAAATCATCATTTTTTAATTGTAATTAATATAAAGATGGCATTATCATCATGGACAATTAATAATAAGTCGCTATCGTGTCGAAAAATGTATAAATCTAGTCGAAACATTTGTTCGGACATACGGACACAATTCGGAGAATGTTGCCCCGTTGTACTTCTGGGGTAATAAAAATATTTATATCATGTCGATATTATGTAGAATTCCTAAACTCGATACCAGAAAAAAATCGAAAAAAAAAACCAAAGAACACGAAGAACTCGAGTTAGGACGAATTAATCTCGACTCGCTTATAATAAATCGATAAATAATGAAATAATACGTGTCCGTGAGCATTGGCCCTCAACATGTGTGACGCCCATCGTCCGCACACAATGCACCGTATTCACTGTGAAATAAATTATAATACGGTTTGGGAACCAGTGGCCGATGATTGACCGCGTGCGCCTGAAACAGGAGGGGGTCTCATAATGTTAAACACATTGAAAAGCTTAAACAAACAATAGTGGACGGGTACGTCTTCTCAATACGTGTTGCTAACATCCATTTTAATTAATTTAATTTAAATAAATTACCGTATTTTAATAATTTTTTTTTAATTTTTAACAAGTCATGATTAATGAAAAATATACAAATACACACGAGAACCATTTGAATTATGCAAATTTTGCACAAAAATATTGTGGCACGGAAATAATCAACTAAGGCGCTAGTGCGCATGCGCGATTCATGCTGGTACATCACAACGCATCACCGCGCAAGGATGTACAGTATAATTATAATACTAATTTATTTATTTAAAATAAATTAGTATTATAATTATATTTATTTATTTAAAATAAATACAACAATGTCTTAATATGTAATAAATACTGCAATTACTAATCAAATATAAACAAAAAAAATCATTATCTTAACGTAAGTTAACGTAGCCTAATATAATCCAGAATAGCCTAACGTAATTCCACAATATAGCCTAACGTAACACAACAACGTAGCTTAACCTAATATAATATAACCCAATGTAGCCTAACATAATCCTACATAGCCTAACGTAACCCAACAAACTCATTAACCAAAGAGCCAAATATGTACATTACAACGATTAAAAAAAAATTGAGAGCCAAATCTGTTTACTTAACAACCTTTTTTTTTATAATTTTAGCAATTCATTAGATGAATTATTTTCTTGGCGATGCTTCAGCAGACTCGGAAAGTGAAGCAATGTTTCCCTTTCAAAATCTTGAGCAGAAAGGAATAATTTGTTTTCGAATAAAATGACTTCTTCTAACATCGAAAAAATTGTAATTCTTTTCCCATTGTAGTTTATGATTAAGCCGATTTAGATGAGACGTAATGTCTATCATGAAATAAAAGTTTTAGATCTATGATCGTCTGTTAGTTCTGGATAGTGAACACCCTTCTCAAGAAGAAATGCTTTGATTTCTGGTAATAGGGATTCGAAACGTTTAAAAACGTTCCCTCTTTATAACCAACGTACCTTGTTAAGAACCAAAAGATCATCGTACTCACTCTCCATTTCAACTAAAAAATCTTTAAATTGGCGATGATTAAGAGCTTTAGCTAAAATGGAGTTGATAATCGTAATCACCAATTCCATAACTTTACAAATTTCTTCTGGATCAATATAGCAACAAGCCCCTTTCTTAAGCCGGTCATACTCATGCTAGCCCGTGAATATTTGTGTCAGAGCCGCACTTGAGGGGCCAAAGAGACGCATGCGGCTCCGGAGCCGGACTTTGCCGACCCCTGGCCTAATCTAAAGTAGTATAACCCAACGTAGCCTAAAATAATCCAACATAGCCTAACAAAACCCATCAACCTAACCTATTGTAACTTAACATAAGCCCAACAACGTAGTCTAACCTAACGTAGTCTAATATAACTTAACGTAGCTTAACATAACCCAACGTTGCATAATGTAACCATACAACGTAGCCTAACGTAATCCAAAAACGTAGCCTAACCTAACATAATGTAGCCCAACGTAGCCTAACATAATTAATCGTAATCTAATATAACTTCACAATGTATCCTAACGTAATCTAATATATGCTGACAACGTAGCCTATCGTATCTTAATGTAATCCAACAACGTAGCTTAACGTAATCTAACAAACTTTAACGTAATCTGACTTAACCTAACGTAACATAATACAGCCTAAAATAGAATAACTCAACCTAACGTAGTCGAACGTAAGCCCACAACGTAGCTGGACGTAATTTAACGCAACCTTACGTAATATAAAGTAATCAAACGTAGTCTAGCGTAGTATATTATTATTAAATTAAATCAAATAAATAAATAGAATATAATTAATTTAATTTAATTAAAATAAATTATTGGATATCTTTCTCTTACATACCAGTGTTATAAAGATTTCGCATAATTTTTGTCGGACACCTATCCGACTGCTAACTTAGCTCAGTCGTGGTTAACTCGCATTATCGAAATCACAAAAATTCGTGTGAGCCGCGCTATTCTACGCAGAATTGAGGGAAACGTGTTGTAGTTGGATTCTTTGATTGGGATTGCGTTTTATATAATATTTTATTGGCGTTCCTGGTCTAGTTTGAGAGCCAGTGGACAGGTGCGTGCGCTATCGCGCGCCACAGCTTTACATCCGGCGCCTGGACATGCATTTAAAAACGTGTGCCTGGACATAGTGAAAAATAGTAGTTTCTCACGGAAGACCATTGTAGTCGAGGCCCGGCACCACGCTGCGACAACACGACGGCCCAACATCACAACATGACATAATTCCGTCTTGTCTTTTTCTATGCGTGCCCAATTTTTTTTCGTACATTCTCCGGGGCCCAGTTTTTTTCGTGCTCGTCCACCTCCTATCTGCGCCCGGGTCCACCACCTGAGCACCGTGGGCAGGGCCCCGGCATTGTTATCGGGGCCCGAGATCGTGTTCGCCGCTTGTCTAGACCCGTATGCGAACACACCGTTTGAGGTCCCTATTGAGTCATTTGTAAACACATATTTCATCCGGTGTCATCTCTGGACCTCGGGACCTATTTGTTTTAATTACCGGATCTTATCGCGGACCGGGGATTAAGATGCCAAAGTCCGGACGCGCGATCGCCCGAATCAATCAATCGGGCAACTGGGAATAGTCGCCCAGGTCACTTCGAATAAAACACTGGCGAAACTACTGCTCATTTCACATAATAATAAACAGTTGTCAGCAGTGGTGTTTTATTTTCTTCAACCGACGCGCAAATCATGCGGGACAGCTGAACTCGATGACGCACGGTGGTCAAAATCATGATTTCTCATGTCAAATACCCTTTTTACAAACATATCATAGATAATCTAGATCTTTACAATTTTTGAATTACAGTAAACCCCCCTATAACGCCGGGATAGGTTCCACGTAATAGGGGG
>JAGXCT010036528.1:0-96908 GCA_022495035.1 Philopotamus ludificatus | reverse complement strand
ACTTATTCCGTCTTTGGGCCATAACTGCTGGCCTTCAGAGTGGAAAAGGTTAACACTCAGATCGAAACAATGGTCAAGCCGAGGCCAAAGTGCTGAAAAAAAGGCGTTAAAAACAAAACGCACAAACGAAAGTGACGAGCGATACATTTGGTGAGATTCCAAATGACCATCCATCCATTACGAGATCAAAAATTCCCAAAACTAATATTCATTTGAACAGCTGCACGTGTTAAAAATTGCACTGAAAGAGAAAAATATCATCAAGTGAAAGTCCAATAAATAACCAATCGAGTATCATGAGTTGAATTAACAAATGATTTAGAACAGGGATGACCAATCTATGCCACATGCATTAAACGTATCGCATTGGAAGATTACAAGTGGCGCATTTCAACTTCCCAGTCTTTAATTGCATGGTAAAACAAGAGGATCAGACGTATTTGGAAAAGTAAAATCATACTTAAAAATCTAATATTAGATTATAGTAAACTCATCAGTGTGTATACTGACCGAGCGCCGTCAAAGTTTATAACTAGCGCTTTAACTTAATTAAATATGAAGTATGCTTTGTTATCTGTTAAAAAAATGAAAATAAAATTAGAGTAAGAGCATTAAACAAACGAAAATATGAGTTGTTAGATTTGGAATAAGGTGAAGCTGTTTTTTTACGGTGCGGCTTTCCAGAGGACAGTTTCTGAGTAGATTTTAGAAATTAGGATTTAGAAAATGTCGTTTATATTTTTTTGGAACAGAACATAAAGTACCTGATGAAATTACCTTATTAGTTGGCTACGTAATCCTGGTGTAGGTTGATCCACTAGCCTTACGGAGGGGCGGGCCTCTTTGGGTTAGCAGACCAACATCGCCGAGTGTGGTATTGCTTCCATCCGAACGACTTTACTCCTTGCCATTACGTCCTGGGACATGACGAGTTTGTACGGAGTGATAATGTGGTGGGAAACGGCTCGAAGTAATATCCCGAGTCAACTTAGACCGGGATAGTCGCATCTTTACATCAATTACTGATGACAGAGATACTTTTGTACCCAGGATGGAGCTCTGTCATACCGGGTCTACACAGTTCCATCCCTTGCCATCAAGTAGTTGTTTTCCTGAAACGCGTGATGTTAAGAATAAAAATAAAATATCTTACGAAAAGGGAGAAGGGAGAGGGAAAGTAGCCTTGGACAACTCTCCGAAAGTCGATGCAAATCATGAAATAGAGTCCTCCACCGGGAGATCCGTAGGGGATTGCCGCATTGGATAGCATAGAGTAGGTCGTGACACGTAAGCGTCCAGGTAAGACAAGGACCGCGGAACGTGACTGTAATCTTGACAGTCGTACCCACACCAGCATTGTGGTGATGACAGAGATCCTAAGAAGTTTTTTTTACCGGTTCTTAAAGGGCTGGAGTGGAGTGTAACAATGGTAAACTGGGACGTTGTCCCTTTGTGGCCATGCTGCGGTGAACATCTCCGTTTGCTGTCCCGTTCAGATATCGATGTCGAGTTTCTCCAGCCATGTTTAAGCCTGTTCATCAGCTTTATTTAAGGTGAGGATGCCTCCATTAAGCCTTCTCAGTGGGCAGTCGTTCACTATATGGCCAGTTTCGGCGCTTCGCAGTTGCCAATGGGTTGCTAGCCCCCAAAGTCGGAACCATTTTTTCCGCGATAGGAGGAACCCGGTTAGGGGGCTGGTTGGATCTACGATGATATCCCTGTTCTTCAATGTCGCTTTCTTTCATTTTTTCCGCCATATTGTTATCGGATTCTGGGCTGGGCTGAATTGCTGAGGATCTTGGGGGTTTTCTTGATTCCATCTAAGCTGAAGGAAGGCGCTAGAGGTCTTTGTTTATTATAAATCCTATGTATTCGTCCACATTGATGTCGCGACAACGTTGTACCTAAATTTAAATTGTGTTTCCCAGGCACTTTCGAAAGCCAAACTGAGTTTTTATATTTTTGGTTAAGTTTTTTCGTGAATTTTACTTAAAACATGGCTCATTAACATATTCTTCTGTTCATTACACACTTTTAGGTATAGTGATGAATGTTGATTTTAGCCATAAAAAAAGGGAACTTATTGGGCGAATCTCTTTTCTAATCTCATTAATTTTATTTCATGAATATATAAAAAGAGATTTTTATTGAAGGTATCTATAGGGTTTGATCTGATATCCTTCATATCTTCCTATCAATTAAAGACTTAATAAATGGGAAAAAAACAGGGCTGAGGAGTCGTTAAAAAAACATGACCAATTTTTTCATTTTATATGCATAAAAATAAAACAAAATCAAACTTTAATAATTATTTATTAGAATTTATTCTTATAAACACCATTGCTTCTATTAAATCTGTATCCGTAGAAGCTCTCAAATCATAATTGAGGATTTTAAGAGCGGAAAATAACCGCTCTACGGATACTTGGGTTGGCGGCAATGCTGTAACGGTCAACGCTGAATCTTTTACGATTTCTGGATACCGCTGTATTGCCATTTTAACATTTAAATTATAAGCTCGGTCAATTTTTTCCACCATTTTCAATGCATCGTAAAATTATTATATCTCCTTCGTCTACTATATTGAGACTCAAACGAGGAAGTTTTATGTCTTCTTATTCATTGAGATATTTTTCAAAATCGTCTTCAGATTCAGTAGTGTTGGATGAAGATGATGATAATTCAAGTATTGATTGATCAAAGCTGCTTGATGTCGTCTCGTTTCCCACTCGAAGGCCTTTCATACGAATGGTCAATTCAAACAGAGCGTTCTTAGCTCTATTTATTTGTTCTTCCGTCAATATGGATCGAACCATGGGATCATCATAGATCCCAGTTTTTATTCCATCAGCAATAGTATTACTTTTAATTTTAGAAAAACGAAAAATAATGCTCCTCCACTCCTTCAAAAATTCATCAGGAGTCAGGACTTCTGTTTGTAACACTTTTGTATCGATATAAGGATGGCGAAGCAAGACTTCAAGTTTTTCTACTTCTTTCCATTGCATTTAAGCCATAGTCACGTGGCCAACCTGCCATCGAGTTAAAATTGGCCATGCCCTGAAAAAAAACGCATTTCAATTTTTTTGCCATAATTATTTTGAGCCAATACGTACGTCTGGCCCACAGAATGGAAAAGGTTAAAAACCAATTCATTTTTAAAAGCTTTTTCAGATGAAGTGATTAATTTCCTAACATCAACGTAAGAAGTTAGATTAGATGCTTGAGTTGTATGGTGCATTTGTTTGTGAAAAAAATGGCGCACGGTATGTAAAAGGTTGGCAACCACTGATTTAGAATGAATGATTGAGCCTTTTGTATGTTGCGTATTCTACAACTTTTTCCGGCTTATGTTCGTTTATGGAAATGTTGCGATGGCCGCCATCTTGGCCATCGCCACCACATTACCACCACCATCTGCGTTTGCGAGCACGTGCCTCTCGCGGTGCAGCGGCACGTGCCGCTCTGGCACGTGTCCGGCCCGGCCGTGTAGCTCGCGCGGTGCCCGGTTACACGCGACACTTCGCTGAGCTTTCTTGCGGTGTTGCCATAACGCGCCCGAAACCATTCACGTTTTTTCATAATTATTTCAGCGATAACTAGCGTTTCAATTGCGCAATCATTTGGAAATTAAAATCACACAACAACAACTTAAAAATAACAATATGTCTATAAGATTATTTTTCCAACATCTGCCCACATATACGAATCGAATCGGATTGTGTGGAAAAGATTCACATTGACATAAATCGAATATTATTTATTTGATACGAATTATGTCTAGAGAAAATATTTATATTTTTTATTGAAGATATCTGATTTTGGTATTTATTGTGTATGTGTTTGTGTTTGCGAATTATCAGGGGTCGAGTGAACGTTTGATATTTTAAAATTAATCGATGGAAATGAGGTGGATATGGCAATATCGTCGAGCGTCGTTGGAGACGAGCGTGCAGTCCATTTATGGAGTGGGGAGCGACGCCCCCTCCGCCCCGCGCCCCGCGGCGCCTCCCACCGCGTCCAGCTGCCGCGACATAACCTCACTCCGCGTCGCCGGCCACGCACTCCGTCTTCCGGAAAACTTCGGAAAATTCCCTCCCCGCGCCCCGCGCCCCACCGCCTCCGCAACAGGTGGGGCTCGGCGCCATCGCCTCCACAATATCGAACGCCCTGTCGTAGGTAATTGATGCTACCTCCCCCGTATAAAGAATGATAAACCGAATAAAAATCGCAAGACTGATCACCGAATCCCATTTTTTCTTTAAAAAAAACGCAAATCATTTTTTTTTCAAATAAAAACGCATCTATCAAAGTATTTAAGTAAGGAATACTCAAAACCGACTTATGTAACACAATACAGTCGTCGTTTATTGCCGTGTGTAATGCGAAAACTTCGCAAAAGGGGTCTCGTATCTTCAATACTGAGAACGGCTTTCCAATCCCATTACGGTGCAAACTTTTCAATTTAAAAAATAATGGCCGAACCAAAGTTTGGATGTCGCATTAAATATACATTCATCATATCCGACAGCCGTCCGTCAGGGCCGAGGAAATCCGACAAAGAAAAACAATGCAAAAACATAATGTGAGCGCAAATCTCGGCGTTGCGAATTTAAAATCCCATCTGCTTACTCCGAATCCTTTTATTATGAATATCACATATTTATAGTTTAATATGATTATGCACAAATCCAGGTGCACCACGTGCGCACCGCTGACCAGATGAAAAACGACAGCTGCACGCAATAAACGCAATTTGCACGTGTCCAAATAATCGTAATTGTTTAACTCGGATACTTATGTTTATTTGAAAATAAATCGTTTTGTTATTTTCTTCAAAAAGCGCCTCTCAAACCGTAATATATAATTAATAATAAAATATATATTATATTATATATTTGTACGAGATGTTGAGGAATACCGCAGTTGTTAAAGTTAATTTAAGTTTTTCGAGAAGCTATATCGATGGTTCCGCGCTAAAGTTAATTTATAATGTTCCATCTAAGTGTGAGATATTGCAAAAGTTTGCCGCAAATAAAATTGGATCGGATTTTTTTCTCCGTAATTCGATACGGCATTAGAGAACGTTTGATAATCTCGCGCGTTATCACAGATTTACGATGTTGTGTGTACATAAGATTCGAGCTTTTGCTTCTAGACGAGCTTCGCGAGCGTTTTCTTCGCGGAAAAGCAGCCGTTGGCCGTTGGCCAGATCTCGTTGCTCATGCAGCAAACAGTCTGCGGCCGATGACGTGGG
Organism: Philopotamus ludificatus; assembly: GCA_022495035.1. NCBI lineage: Eukaryota > Metazoa > Arthropoda > Insecta > Trichoptera > Philopotamidae > Philopotamus > Philopotamus ludificatus. The sequence goes on along the minus strand of JAGXCT010036528.1, from coordinate 91,651 downwards.
CAACGGCCAACGACAACCGCCGTCTGCTCAACAAGTTCTTCACTTTCATCAATGCCGTCATTATATTATTCATAGTGTATAATTGGTGCTCGGGTAATACGCGACGAAGATGGCCGAACGAAACGATTGATCTAAGAGTGTTATGCGTATACACGTATTATTTTTTTTTTGCGGCGAATCTTCAAATTGGCATGTCCATTGATGTGGTGTATCGGGCTGGTGAACATTACGCCCCCGATTCGATTTTTCTTTGATGTCTTTATCAATCGTGAACCTTTTTTGGGGATGACTTTGCCGGCATCCTTTATTTTTGCTTAAAGAGATTATATTTTGGTCTTACGCATGTGTGGGTATTTTTTAATCTCGATTTTACGACCAATCGCTTTTTTCGTGTGTTCATAGATAAACTTCTAAAGCTTTGACGCACCAAGACCGTGACATTTTCCGTTTTTCAGACCTGTAGTGGTCATTGAGCGTCGGTTTCGAGTGATTAACCTTTTCTTGTGCACGTGCCAGTTTAACCAGATTAAAATATAATCATATTTTAATCATAAACTCATCGCAGTCTCAACAGATTTAGATCAAATATTTTTTTTAATAATTTAAATAACAAATTGATTAAAAATGTCAATCTGAATCAATCTATCATAAAATATAAAGACAATTTTCTTAACTGTAATGATATATTTTGACTTTTTAGTAGTCCATGATGTCAATATAAAAAGCTATTTAAATATTTACAAAATTAATCACTCAATAAAATATTATTTTCAATTATTTTTGTTATAACTTTATTCATCAATGAAGGAAAAACATGAATGAAACCCTCGTGCCGAGTACAAACTTATTCCATTGTTTATATGTAAATTAATAATCTCACTCTCTTGAGAAAATATAATTTGGTTTAGAATAATGAAAATTTTGCTAAGGATTGAAAATGGAAAAAGTTTTTTGTTTTTTTTTCATCCAATTGCTTCAATTAATGTAAATTTATAAAAAAATAAAGAATATATTCGATTCAATTTCAGCAAACAAGGAAACGTTCACGTTAAGGATTTTTGCGTTAAAAAAATATAGTCAATATGAAAAATAGGTTAATACTTGCAATCGACGTGAGCTTTAATGGCATTTAATTTGCTTGCGAATATATTTTCATGAGTTACAAATACATTTTAATTTTTTTTAATTTAAATAAATGAAAATATAATGTCGCTCTAAGATAAAGAACGTTTCCAGTAAATTGTATAAAGAGTCATGGATTTTAAAATATTACCCATAAATATATTGACGAGGTCCTGCTCGACCAGATGATAATGATGAATACTTGATTGAAATTCCTTCGGGGAACATTGAGCGGTAGCGAAAAAAAATAAGAACTTTCACATAAAGTAGAAACAATCGAAACAGAAACGTAGAACTAAAACTGTTTCTGGAAAATCACTCTAATACTTATTATACACATAATAATTATTTGGCAAATCCAGAGTAATACAAATTATTTTAGATCAAGGATCTCGGAAGTGAAGCATTTGGCAGTTTAGCAAGAACTGGATTTAAGTTCGAATAAGATTTGTCAAATTTGTTTATGCAAGTCTTACTTTTTGGATTCAATGTATTAAATTTATAAAAGAGTTATATCGTTATTTTTTACAGGGTAGATACGTTCTACCAAAAATCGTGCAAAAGTGTTAGAATTCGTAGATAAAATGGAGATTGTTCTTTAAATTTTAAGAACCGTGTTTTTTGAAATTAATAAAAAACAACAGTATTATGTTATAGAAAAGGTGTAAAAAAGTGTAAAAAAGGAAATAATGAAAACCCAATTATACATAATGTTCGTATATATATTCATATACAGGTAAACCCCCACTAACACTAAAATCGGGACCGTGTAATTTGGATTCGTGTAATTGGGGGAGTGAAGCCGTCCGGCTGTATAGCCTGGCACGTGTTCAACACACTGTCGCTAGGCAACGTTTGACTGTATGTGAATGCGACCGCCCAATTGGGGGATTTGCGGCGAATATTTCAACTCAGCGCGTAATTCAGAGTAGTGTAATTGGGGGTTTCACTGTATATGTTTTTTAATTAAGAAAAAAAATAATACTGACAACTCGTCTATTGTGTTGGAATCTAATGAAGCTTTTTGTTTGTTAGTTCGTCCGTTACGGCGGCACAAGACCAACCACGCCTTCCGAAGGGGGTATCTCAGATACACTAAGCATTTCAAGTCAAGGTATTGATGAATATTTCGAAAATGGATTATTCTAAGAATAAAAATATTCAGAATTCGGTCGATATTTTGATTTTTTAACTAATCAATATGACGCGTAAATGACAACGCTCTCGGCGATATCTCACTGCAGACTAAGCTATCGCAGTACGTGTCAGTCGTATATTTCACTCGCACTCGGCACATCGTATCGGATGCGTGCGAGAAAAAACATCGCTCGCGTGGCAACAGCAGCGAATGTTATTGTTTTTATTTTTTTTCGCAATTGCAGACAACAAAGGACATTGATTATTTATAATATCTATTCTTTAGACTCTTTTAGACAATTACAAAAGGTTTGTGACAAGTAGGATTCATATTAAAAGAGATTTTCGAGAAAATCATAAACTCGGGGTATCTAATATACCACGGCTAGGTTAAACAAAATCTATACAATATTATTATGTTTTTATCTTTGATTTTCCACAGAAAAGCCCGTTTTTTTATACCTATTCTATCTAGTCATTTTAGGGGCTATCCACATTTGTAATATTTTTTATGTTGATGCGAATGTTCTATTGCCTTAAAAACGTGAGTGTGAGTATTCCGAATGTGGAACCTCAGGTAAATATATGGTAGATTTTGCAGAAATCTAGCTCTCTTATTTTGTCCTTTGTGCTTCTTTTTGTATGTAGTCTTTTATTATCTATCTGGAGAATTAATTTTAGATTATTTCTTAAAACTGATCGTTTTTTAATCAGTATCTCTTTTAATCTTATTGATCAGGAACATTACACCAATAGTCTGACCACGTTTTAGTAATTTATAGTTAATTATTCCTAAAACATCTCACCAAACATAATTTAAAAGGAAAACCTTTTCTTGGATTAGCTTTGAAGACCTACTTCATATCCTCAGTAAAAACCCTCATAAGAAACGGTTCGGTTTCATAGCTGGACAGTAAGAAGTTTGCGCGGCACCCTAATTCTTTGTCTATTTTTAAAATTATCCTTAACAGTTGGCTATAGACAACTGAGGTCTTGTGACACTTTCTTGATTGTTTTAATCGTCGATTATATCTCCCTCATTAGGGGTTTAACTATCACTTTCAAGAATTAAAGTAATCTTTTGTTAAAGAAAAACATCATAAAATACCGCAAATGTGTCTCGTCAATCCTTGGCCTTTACATTTTTTACCCTGAGCCAAAAAAATGTCAAAACAAAAGATTACTAACAGAGCTTTGTCATTTCGTTGTATCTAATGTATTGAAACTAAAAAGATAGGATTTATTATTAAAGTATAACCACGCTACGTTAACTCAGCATTACACTCAGCAACGAGATTTACTCAATAGCCAATCAATCATATTTTGTAAGAAACGCACATCGGCGACTGAAAATCTTCCCGTTTTAGAATCGAGTCATCGAATATCGCAATCCGTCAATATTATTGTTCGGATATCCATGGCAATCGAATTTATCGTGGAAAATTAATTTGCCGCCCGCTCGGATCTGCGCATGCGCAGCCGAGGTGCGCGGCTACGCTCCGTAAACAAATTTTATGCGCACATTTTTCTGGCGACGATCTGGAACCGCCGCCCGGCCGGAAAGCTGCGCCGTCTCCTCGAATAAGGCGCGCGAATGTGACGCACGGCGCAGCCATGTTGTCCACTTGGCCGCGTGCCAGCCGACGGGGCTGGCCACGTGCCAGCCGGCGTGCGCGCGCATGACTAACCGACGTATTTCGGGACGCAACGGGAACGGCCAACGGGCAACGGGCAACGTCTGCACCAAGCTTTCCCTGCCCGACGCGTCTCGCAAACGCGCGGGATTCATCAATGAAATTCAAAAACCTGAAATAGATAAGCGGGCATCTGGCCGAATGTGAATTTTTGCGATGCGCCTGCGCAGATGCACGCGAACGCCCTTCTATACTATGCAACACGAGTAGTCGAAAGAATGGACGTTTTTTATATAAAATACTTAAATGCTTATCTAAAATCAGTGGCATTTCATGGGTAAAATTAGTCAGTATGTGAATCAGTATGACTGCACCGAGTCGCAGCGCGACACGGGGCTTAGCGGTAAGACCCCCCGCACTCCGCTACCCGCCCGCTTCCATTCAATACACGAAGCCAGCAGCGCTGAAAAGCAAGCAGTGCTCTTGCTCTACACTGCCTACGCAGGAACTAGATTTATAAAAATAAACAATATTTATATTTTCCTATTCATGGGGTGCTGCAGCTTTGCAGTGTATATGGACGTCCCTGTCCAATATATAATTTCCATTAGCAGATCCTAAAAAAATTCAGGTTTTAAAACAAAATACGTATTTAATTCATTTAAATAGTGTTCGATCGATCTGAAAAGATGATAGTTAGATGGAGCGATATCTAGAGAATATGTAGGATTTTTCTGGTGTAATTTTTGCTGTATGCTGCAAAACACTTGTCTTCGATGCACATAAGGGAGGGTCGTTTTTTTTCATTTCCACCGCTAAACCGTTTAGTTGTTCACAATAAAGTTTTGCATTTATCGTTTGGCCAGGTTTAAGAGATTAAAAATGAATTAATCCCCTTGCAGTCTCCTCAGCATACAGACCAAAGATTTTTTTGTGAGGAGGACTGAGGGATTAGTATTGCTATCCGACTGTTTGATATCCATTGATTTTTACGCTCTCGGTCTGAGTAAAATGTCCATTTTTCATTTTCAGTTATCAGGTTTTGCAAAAAAGTGTTATAAAAAGTTTACATGTGGATCGCTTAAAAAAGGTTTTCCAAAATTTTTTCTACATCGACCCCTTTAAAAATAATGATTTTCTTCATCAACCCCCTTACATTTACATAACATAATCATAATACTAATATACAAAACTTAAAGATAACAATTTGACTAAGAATATAAACAAAAAAATAGTTTTAATAAATTAGGAAAGTAATATATGTAAACGAGCTTTCAGAAGCACAAATTGTAATTGCACAATAGTTGAATTTTAATTAATATGGTGGTTGTGCTTGTTGTGATTAATGTGGTGGTTATGCATGGAAATTGCTTATTATCGTAAAGTCACTAGAATTAACATAACAATTATAAATATACAATATATATTTATATTTTTAAACGATTATTCAATTTTACTACCTTCTGTAATTATATAATAATTTAAAAAAATACGATGCTTTTCCATACTACTTTTCAAGTGTTTTCAATTAGTTAATAGTAATCGTAAATTATCGCATTCTGTAATATTTAATCGGTTTCTAGTTTTTACTAAACTAACTAAATCCTACCTCAACCAACTGGGAAAAGCTTAAAATAATGATTTAGTGATAAAGCTTAATATGACATATTTTAATGCATATTGGATTAAATAATAAAATGTTAAGACAGAAAAATGTATCATCCATCTTCCATAGACTTTTAAGGGGTCCACCTAGACCCCATTAAGAATCTACTAGGCTAAAAGTATCCGAGATTCTCCGCAATATTTTCAATCGATAAAGTTGGATTTCTTTTTAGTCCATTTTACTAGGTCCTCGACATTCCTTGAATCATTTTTGACAATTATAAACATTAATATAATCCTCCAACACACTACAAATGTTTTTAGTGGCAATTATTGCAGCCTGGAGGACTCCAAGTTGTATTTGTCTAAAAAAGTCTTAAGAATAAATATTATAAATGATCATTATCCTTTATTGTCTGCAATTGCAAAAAAAATCAGCAGTTTTCGCTGCTGTTGCTACGAGCGCGATGTCTTTTCTAGCACGGATCCGGTACGATGTGCTGAGTGCGAGTGGCATGTGCTGTGAGAGCTCAGTCTGCGGCGGGACATCGCTGAGAGCGTTATATTGATTAGTTAAAAAAATCCATAATATCGACTAAATTATGAAGCATATCATGAAAAACTATTTTTATTCTTAGAATAATTCATTTAAAAAAAAATTGTCAAGATATTGATGATGAATTTGTCGATATCTTTACTTGGAATGATTGGGGTCTCTGAGAGACCCCTTTCTGACGACCCGGTTGTTTGCGAGCCGCCGCACTATGGGATAGATCTTGAATTCTACTTCCAAAAATGATTTTAAGAAAATTCGATTTCAGAAAAAAAAGAAAATGATACATATAACATAAAAGTTTATTATATCACTGTTTTTTTTTAATATTAATTTAATATAAGGTTCTAAAGTTAGCAAAAAATAAAGTAGTATCAAATTCAATCGAGTATATCTTCAAAGTTTTTAATTGTCTATTAATGTTATATATACCATATTAAAGCGTATATTATCTATTTTCAAAAATATATAAACAAATTCGGAATTAATTTAATATTTTAGAAATTTATCTTCACCTATATGTATTCTAAATTTCATAAGTCTAGCTCAAATGGATAAGTAGTTATAGATTTTTGGCAATTAAATTCATGATCCGTCCCACTGGGCGCCGTGACGAATGGGTTAAAAAAGGGCTGCAGACGAGGTCCAACTAATCCCCGAAAACGGTCAACGGAAAATCGGCCATTTTATTGAATACCCTTAATATTTGGCATCGTTCGGAAAATTAATTGAATTGAAAAAAATCACGTCTTTAAATAAAATAAAAGTTGCGTTAATTTTGTGCGGATTCCAAGCTCGATTCTTTCATTTTGATCGAATTAATGATCGCGTAATTTATTCGTTGCGTTGTAAATTGTTTCAGGGATTCGATCGAGCTTTATTGAAATTATTCGCCGAAATTTTTATGCTCCCGAGGGTACAGCGCGCACAATGGTCTTAGTTCGGCGAACCGTGTATCGCAAAAGCTCACAGATTTTCGACTTATTATTTTGAATAAGAGGTGTAAAAAAATACTTAAAAATATTTCATATGATAATTAATTCTTGGGCTTACATAAAATATTAAATATATTAAAAACTAAGGCTGTTGTTTTTGGCCAAACATCTTTCAACATTTTCTATTATTCTTACAAATAAAAAACTAAAAAAATCCGAATATTTTTTGAACAAACCTGTATTGTACTTCGTCAAGGTGATCGGTCTGCGTCCGATCCTAGCTGCATTATCAATATTGATCCGCGACAACGGATTTTCAGAAAAAAGCGACGTCGAGTGCCAATCGACTGTTTCAGACCGACGCCGAAATATCTCCATAGCCGTTCGTAGTGTGGCAGATGTCGCCGACATTAGTACTAATTTATGTCAGAATTTGACCGTACATCAGGTATATTATCACCGCAGGGCGGACTTCATTATTTCTGTGTTGTTTATACACGACGCCATAAACATTGCGAGCTTTAAGCTCCCGGCCCGCAGATAGCTAGAGTCTCTCCCCCATCTCCTGTGGGAGAGAGCATTAAGTGCCACCCACACATACCGTATTGTACTTGTTTTTCATCTGCCACACGTGTTCCTGATTACTCCCCCCTACTTTAACAACGTCGTAAGCGTCACTAGCTACCGCGCCGCCACTATCAACCCTCTGAAAAAATATTAAATTTCACTTATTACCACCGTACACAATGAAAACGTACGCCGTAAACTCCGAAAATGACTCGAAATTTTATAAACAAATTATTATTTGGACCAATTGATTTTTTTATTGGGTGACGTTGACCTTGTCGCCATTATTCGAATGCGATGCGCAATACGACAGAGCTTTTGCGCAGTTTGTTTGGATGGAAAATATCGTTTTGTTATTGCAATTTTGTAATTACATCATGCGAATTAATTATGCGCACGTGCGTCGCTGAAATTTGATGAAAATCCAATTCAGTGTATCGTGAATGCAGCCTTAATTTCAGTATTAATTACGCGAATCAACATCTATTCAGTCTATCTCTGAAAAATATAATTAATTGATATCGTTTATTATTATTTTGTAATTAAATTAAATGCATAACTAATTATTTATACTTATCTCTGTTGAATTTTTTGTCCAAAATAACATTATGTTACAAATGATTTCAAGCAGGGCTTCGAACCGAACCCGAAACGAAAAAGTATATCGGTTTATTTCGGTTCGGTATATTATCGAAAAATCTTGTCATTTTTCCGGAATAAAAACTGAAAAACGACCTATATATTTTTTTAATTTAACCGGAACAAAGACCGGGATGATTTTCATTATTTTTTTTTACATATTTCCTGAAAAATATACAATTGATTTCTCATTTTTTTTAATTAATAATTTCAAAGAGTAATTAGCGTTTTCCACTCCTTGGGCTTTTTTTAATTTTAACAAAATAATGTCTTTGTAAAGTTCTTTGTTGAGTGTATCTCATAGATTCGACTAACGACTATTCGACTCTGTTCACCTTTAGTCGAATCTCTGAGTTAAATACAGTTTATTATACATTTTTAATACAAAAAAAACCAATCTGAACTAAAAATATATGAAATGTTGTTTTTTCGTTACAAAAAACAGAGTTGAACTAACATGTTTTTTTTATTTGAACCGGAACGAAAACCGAACCGAAAAATAACGGTTCAAAGCCTTGGTTTATTGGTATATTGATTTTTTTTTATTAAATTCCACTGAAAATCGCTTCAATATCTTTATAAGATAATTTAATATATAAAATTTTAATATGTAACCCTTTGCACTCTGTCCACTTTTAGTCGTTTGTCAAGACCCCTGTCTTAAAATTATATTTTGGATATTTTAAAATTTGAAATATTGTTGGAAATCTATATTTAAATTTTTATCAAAATCGGTAGATTGGTTTTAAAGTTATGCTCAATTTACGAAATATCTTGTTTAATGTATTTTTAGGAAACGCCGTTAATGAGTGGTATTCGCTTTCGGCAAATAAGGTTTTTTTTTAGTTTTCTATCATAAATCGGTATTTCGTATTTATATAGTCTCATCTAGTCCTGGAATTTCGAAGCGTAAAAATTATATAACGGTGTTTTTTTTGTAAGCAAAGTTACGCATAGCCGAGGACGCCAACGTGGCGTATGCGATAGATAACAGTTGGCTGAAACAGGACGCCAACGTGGCGTAAGCGGATGTTAAAGTGTTAATAGAGATATTATTAGGGAAATTTAATAAGAAGCATCTTATAGGGTTTGATCTGATATCCAATTGAAAAAAGACATTATTTTTTTAAATTAAATAAAAATAAACTTGGTTCAAGTTGTTCAGTAAAATTTCTTTTGGGCCAATACGTCTGGCCCACGGAGTGGAAAATATTAAACATATATTTTCGTCGAGGCGTTCTTTTTTTCGGTTTTGGTTTCCGTTCCGGCTCAATTCCGATTTTCATTAAAATTCAATTCCGTTCTGGTTCGATAACCTGTATGTTACGTTGATTTTTTTTCGGAATAATGGGATTATAATTCTTTAGCATTTTTTCATGAAGAAAAACTTAAAATCATAAATCTGCCCTTAGATTGACGACATTGAATTAAAGCTATATCGTAATAAAATACTACTCGTTAACCAACTCTCGCGTGACACATGAAAATTATTATTGATGCTTTTAAATATTAAACTATCTTAATGTAAAGTTGTAATTTTCTTCAAGTATTGTTAGTTTTTTCTAATAATTGCGATTAGTGCTTTGTCATCGAATATCAGGAAGCTTATGTCACATACTATTATTTATTGTAGAGTGGCTTTTTCGTCATATTGTATTGATTTTTTAATGGAAAGAATGCTGATAATTAATTTTCGATAGGAAGCAGGGTCGCTTGGCTAAATAGATGTTGCTCTAATTGCCGTCGGGCGTTGAAATCTGTCGCTTCTGCTCTCCGTCGTGAAAGTAGCGGGCGCGTGCTTGCGGTAGGACTTTCTCGGGGCCACCGCGGAGTTGCCAAGTGGGGCCTCGGCAGCTGGCGCCCCCGCGTGCAGCACGTGCGCCGCTCGGGCTATTTCAGGAGCCGGCTGCTGCCGTTGCTGCTCCTCTCGCCTCTCCCGCCTCTCTCGCCTCTCCCTGCCGCTGCACGCCGATAAAATATCCTCCCAGCATCTGTCCGGCTGGAGTGACTAGCTGAGCGTTCCGGAGATTGATGATGGTCGATGGCACCGAACCCATCGACGCATCTTCACATCTTCGCATCTTCGCCCGGCCATCATGATTCACTATTGGCTCGGGCTCAATTGAAAGCGCGGAGGATGCTCGAACGCCATGACGTCACTCGGTAAAACATATTTTTCCGAGCATTTTTTTTCAGCGAGGCGTTGATGTATTATATTTTGCAGATCATATTTACCGATTTGTGTATCGCGGTTGTATAGTTTGCTAATTTTGTGCTCAATAATGATCCTCAGCGGATTCTGATTTATTGAGACTAAATATTTTTAATATCGGCCGAGCTAACGAGGTCAAATACTTCCACTAACATTGATGATGACCCTAATTTTAGAGGTAGGTCTCGGGCAAAAATAATTCCATGACATTTTTTTTAATATAACATATTTAACATTTTGTTATCGGGGCAAAACCGGAGCTGAACCGAAAAAATAACGGTTCTTCTACGTTTATTATACATATTTAACACAAAAAAAATTAACTGAACAGAAAACTTATACAATGTTATATTTTCGTTACAAAAAACGGAGTTGAACTCATGTTTTTTTTTAATTGAACCGGAACGGTAACCGGACCGAAAAATAACGGTTCAAAGCCTTGGTTTTTTATATATTGTTTTTTTTATTAAATTCCACTGAAAATCGCGATTCATAAATACCGATTTATAATAAATTTTAATATTTAACCCCTTCTCATTTTATATTTTTTACAAATTTACGTCAGATTTTTATTTTCGTTGTTATATATGAAAAAAAAGTCAATTACTTATCATTATTGTCACATATTCTCATCAAAAAGATCTCTCTTATAAATGAAATTCAAAATCCCTTTATAGGTTTTAGTGTATCACACTGTAATTTGAGATCAAAATTTGGCTATTTTTTTTAAAAAGGCGATCTGTAAAAGCCATAAACTGTGGCTGTACATAATTGTAATAATGTAATTTGTGATTTTTAAAGGTGATATTAATGAGAAGGATAGTCAGTATTTTTTTTATTTATTTAAAATAATTATTGTAATATCACAAGATTCACTTTTTAAACATTTTATTGAAAATTTTCGCGGTATTATACCTATAACTGAAATTTATGAGATGATCTCTTGCGAGCCCTTCCGAAGAAGTATATTTTTTACCTCAAATTTAATCGTAAACCATGTAATTTCGCATATAAACCATGAAAATCTTTATTTTTAAACATGGTCCTGCATAAAACTTAATTTTTACACATTTTAATTTTTTACTACCCCAAGTTAGAGAAATGCGACGAAAAATAGGTAAATAAGCGCGCGCAGAAGATAGGATCGTTCTTTGACACGAGAATCATTTACTGTTAGTAAATAATTACATTAAGTCCTCGACTTACGCGATTAATTTCTTCCGTAGGTATTCAAGTCGAGGAAAGCACAAAATTGACCATTTATAGCAAAAAATATGATTTAGTTTCAAAGGATAGGTGAAAGTAAAATAGAACTATTTGTATACACTCAAGAAAATATTATTTGTTGCACATATTTATTGGTCATATTGCACATAACAGAATCTACATACATATATTTATAGACGAAATACTTATCCTTCCACCCTTCCATCATAATCGAGTTATGGTTATTATGTTAACCTCTATTGAGTGCAGACACAGGTTTTTTTTACACAAAATGAACCCTTTTGTAAATCAAATTAACCCTGTTGCATATCAAATTAACCCATTTTCATTAAACATTTATAGGAAAAAGGTTTAATTTGTATGAAAAACCTGTAGTACTTGGATGGGTGACTCGATGAATTCTGAGTTACGCTGGTCAACAGAGGGGTTGGGTGGAGGCTGATGACCTTCATTTCACTAAAAAATATTTTTCAAAAATATAAGCTGGAAAGGGGGCAGCAGCGCTTATCAGTATAAAAAAGTTCTGCAGAGCAGAAGGCAACCGGAAACCACTGCGCTATATATTTCCAAGAAAACCATCTCCACGGTCCTCCATAAGGAGAATCATGTATATGTTAACGTTCTTCAGAAATGAGGGAAAGTGGATTAATAGTTTATATAAAAAATTAGTAACAATAATGATATTTAATTGCTTCACGACTTCAAGTATCGGTATAGTGATAATTGTCTTTCAGCCATTTTCCTTTGTTCATCAATAAAGGGGTGGCATGTAATATCATTATTGATTGCTTTTGTAACTTTCGCGTTTATTTCGCATTTTTTAAAAATCGCGGAAGTCGAGGACTTACTGTATAGACAATAAACTAAAGTTATTATAAAGTCCACTTCATGACCATAGATCAAATTCAAGCTCAGAGCTTTAGACACACCTTGTGATTTAGTCTTATAGTGTCGATGTCATGAGATGTAGACCGATAGCCGCCGATAGTTTCTAGTCAAACACCTCGTTGCCAACAACTAGAAAGGTGTCTCACCTGTTCTGCGGGCGTCGCGTCGCCACCTCGACCGGCGTCGGTCGGCCAGCAGCGCCGCGCCGTCTATTGTGGCGCTGCCAATCATGAAGCATCGTCCGATGATCGAATCGCCACGCGGGGCATTCCACCACCGCGTCATAACGTGGAATTTATATTTACCAGAACCCTATTAATACACCTGCGTGAAATAGTAACATGGGTATGAAAACGCTTTTCGCCACTAAGATTAGCCACGGGACCAAGATAGCAGTACCGTCCCCCGCGCCCCGCCCGCGTCCGTTCCTCCGATTTAGACAATTATTTTTGGTTTTACGCACGAATATTTATAGGCGGACCTGTTGCAGATATTGTGGTAAATTTGGAAAATGACCGTCTGGTTTTATATTTTGCGCGGCCACGTGCAAGGAGATTCCGCAGGGGATTCCCTCGGGCAGGGGGGCGGGGAGTGGGGGGAGGCATTGGGAATCCCAACCCGGACTATCATTTTGCGATTTGATGGTGATGCCGGGTGCAGAAAACGTCTATGGTACAGATACACGGTGCTAAAAATCCATAAGCGATGGGGATGAAAATTTGAGATGAAACCAAACAAAAAAAAATTAAAATCGATATTTTTTATTACATAGTTAATATAATATCCTAACACAAAACTGATACGTTTTTGACGAAGGACACATCAGACACTGTTTTAAGCCTTTTTGTTAGGGCTAGTTAATTAATACAGGCAATAGAAATTTAAGGGTTGCATTTAAATTATGACAGGCATCTTGGACAAATCGGAGTTGCCATTGACATCAGTATCCTTGATAATTCTCAGAATTATCAAGGATGCGGAGGATACATCCTTCAATATCAACGCAATAACTGTCAAAAAGAACCAAAATCGATCTGAATTGATAGTGAGTAGCAGCAATTTAGATCTGAAGATATGTGTATCAAAATTTGAATTAATCTTCTCTGGAGACTATTGTTTGATTACCGATCCATCACGGCGGCTCGAAACCAACCGTGTCATCTGAAGGGGGGTATATTTACAATGGAAAATAGACCCCAAGCATTTCAAGTCAAAAAATAAAAGCTTAAAAATGGATTATTCTAAGAATACAAGTTATTTATTAAAAGATTCATAATTTGGTTGATATTTTAGATTTTTTAATTAATCAATATGACGCGTAAGTGTCGCACGAACTCGATAATGTCACGCCACAGACTGAGGATACGCCGTCGTCTTAAAGTTCTCGCGGCACGTGTCACTAGTACGCTTATTAAGGACAATCAGGGTCAATGATTATTTATAATATATATCAGAAATAAGGTAAAGTAGATAATAGCTTAGAGAAAAATAATATTTAATCGATTCACGACTTAAAAAATATATGGCCTTCCAAATTCGGTTCACTATGGATACCCAGGGATCGGTAAACAACGTCCCGCTGGCCAAATCCGGCTCGCTTCCTATTTTTAATCAGTTAATATTGTTTAAAATTATTCATAATGAATATATTTGTGAGAAATATCTTCGAGTTTGCTACATGGCCCACTGAAGCTGAAATTATTACGTTCTGAAATTTTTTGCCAACCCTTAACTTAACTGTCCCTGCTTTTGCGGTCGTTTGAAAGTTATAATTAATGCTGAAGGTAGCTTGCGTAAGGTTCCGGTCCATCTATAAAGCATTACTTTAATCTTTTATTAATTATTATTTATACTGATGGTTTTCCTTTTTATTTTTCAACTCCAAGTCTACAATTGCACATTTGTTGGCCAGACATTAAATCTTGGTGTTAAATTGAGATGTTTTTTCTCATCTTCCATTTTTACCAGAATTTCCTTCATCCGAATATAATCTTTTCAAATCCACGAAGCATAATGATCATTTTTTTTTATTATAAAATATGTATCGAATATTTGACGGCGGTATTCTTGATTAGCACGCTTTTTTGCAACCACCATCCTCGACCATATTCTAATTGAATATCTTTTAGCAATTATTTCCACAGCGTAAATTTAATTGGGTGCGGAATTTGAATGAGGAGCTATTCAATTTGCGTTTCCATTCAAATCGAGCTACGCAGAACATAATTAATTATTTACAAGTATGTTCATATACACATGTTTTTTTCGTTGCATGCGAATTGAATTTGAAGCAGTTTAGAGCGAAGACAATAGGATGCGATGGTATAAATTTCGACGTGAGCGGATTGCGAGATGATGTTATCATAGAAAACTACGAAATGCGCCATTTCCAATATGGATTGTAAATAATTGAATCGTTTATGTTAGAGCGACTGTTGGGAAAATAATCGCGGGTAAAATTCCTGGAATTGATAAAATCTCGAAATTAAATTTTGGCAGCTGCCACGGCCTTGAAGATTTTACCCTTGAAATTGTCAAATTGTATTTACGACGAAAATCTTTTTCACGATTGAGATTTCTGATTTAACAGTGTTCATATGCAATATCTGAATGAGGATTGCTATGGTCATTACTATTATTTTTAATGTAAATTATATTTGGAATAATTCCTATTTTTTTTGTTATTCATCCCTAATAATTTTCTGATGTAGCACAGGATCCAATCTTTGTCGTACGTTACAATGTTATCGAGAAATGGAAATCTCGAGTTTTATGTTTTAAGTGCTCAAGAACTGATACATCTTGTCTCACGAGCGTGAGCATGAAGAGTCTTCGTTAGGAAAATCCTTCTCAAATTCGTCTTTATCTCCTATAACAGTGGTGTAGAACTTTCTTACGTGTGCGTACTAAAATTCTTAAATATTATTTATCAGCTGTTTGACGTGCTAAATTTTTTTTTTTTATTTATATTAATAATTTCAATCAACCACATTGTTATATTTTTTGTTATCTAGAATCAGACATTGATTAAGTGGTCTGAAAATTTTTCTTCAAAAATTATAACTGATTTGATCAGTGGACGTGTTGGAATTCTTTCTTTTTTCGTTTTCCTCAACCTTTCCGACCCCTATTGCCTATTTCCAGCCACTGTCTATTTTTCTCCATACGTTTTATTCATTTTAACCCCAACTTTTTAAAGAGAACCATGCCCCTCCATCATCTCCAACACTGTATCTTGAAGGCATCCAATCTAATAATTTGTCAGGGAAATAAAAGTGTTATGGTCTCTACAGGCCCAAAAAATCCATTGTCTATCATTGACTTAGAGCTTTGAAAAAAAATGATTAAAAAACACTGTTTTATGAAAAAGTCAATCATCCATTCATCCATCATCATCATCGATCCATCCGTTTTAATGACGATACAAGCTCATTAACGGATGAGCAACAATCTCTGCTGGATCTAGGAAAACGTATACTATGGTTAAGGTCTGACTATATACATTAGATTTAGAATTTTGCCATCTTCAAATACCTAGATTTAATCATGATATCTAACGCGAGTTCAGAAGAAGCTTTCTCAATTAACACCATTTCGATGTAACGCGGTTTGCTCGAAGACCAAAAACCCAACAGCCCAGAGCCACGAAAAGAATTTCAAAATTTAGTTTGTCATTGATTTTGGGAATTTAAGAATAACAAATCTAGAAAATTGGTTCTTTTTTTTAAAACGTTTACTGTGATTTAAAAGAAATGAAATAAAAGCTGTAATACTGTTGGAAAATGCTCCAACCATCTTATCCACCTGTCGGACTTATGATGAAGTGAAAAATCGGCACTGCGCAAAAATCTCTCGCACCCCATAAACTCTACTCCTGCTGGACCAGGGGGTCATATCAAATCTTAAAGCATTATTTTATTATTACATCTTATTCTTAGACCCGTATTCGAAGAGCCAAGATAACCTGGAGAACGTCCGTCTACAGTCATGACATCATGGCTGAGACGGAGGTGTCCTCCAGGTGGCAAAGACCCACCCCAGGGCTATAAGGTCACTGTATAATAATAATAATAATAATAATCTTAAGCCACTGATAAATCCAAGAATGGAGCGTGGAAGAAGCTATGTTTGGAGGTATCCAAGGGCAAGAAGAGCATTTCCTTGGCCAACTTGTCAACCTAATTGAAACAGCAGGACTAGGAGATGTAGATTAGTAGAATATTAAGGAGTTAATGCAAGTTTCTGGCTAGATCCTTACCATGGGCGATCTTCAAGAACTGACAGAACAGGAAAAACTCAAAAATGTTGTTTTACGCTCTTTGCTTTAGCGCTCAGTTGTCTGAGGTTGATATCGAGAACTTCTTGATACCGCAAAGTTGAATGCTTTGGAAAAATAATCCTTGGTGCACTCTTAAGCAGTGGTGACTCGTTTAGCGGCGAAATCCCCCCCCTCGCACTCCGCTGCCGGCCCGCATCCATCCAATACCCGACGTTGGTAGCTCCGCAGTGGACTCAGGTCCTAAATCAATTCATTTAAAAAGCAGAATATATGGCTAGTTAATTAATTCTAGCAATATAAATATAAGGGTTGTATCTAAATTATGACCCTTCTAATTAAATAATGACATATAGAAATCACTCGTTAAGTCATGTCGTCATTTAACTATTAAAGAATTATTGCAATAGACATCGACAAAACATGACTATAAGTAGAGGTAGTGTTGAAGAAATTACAATTGCAAAAAAATGATATTTTCAATGTGTATATAAATATAAGGCACATTATTAAAGTTATTGCGATACTCGCGAAAAGTGACGTTGACATATGGCATAGAAACGTTTGCAAAATTTTAATAAACTATGAACGGCGCCTGCAAGCGGCTGACTAATAAATAATTTCAGCTCTCATTCAAACATTACCAAGTCTGCAATAGAATTCGGAACAAAGGGAGGAGTATGGGATCGGGGGATGGGGCGGTGGGTCGGGATATAGGTACACCTGAAAACCCTAATGTGTCAATTTTAATTACTATTGATAGAGCGGGGGGTGTGTTCTCAATGCTGAAAGTTCATATTGCCACCCACGTTGACCTGAATTTGCAATGTGCCGATAGGGTTAAGGGAAACAATTCCTGAAGTGACGGTTCTCGAATCGACATTAAATTTTGACTGGCAACAAATCTCGGAGCAATATTCATATTATTACCCTTCAATATAAGTATGTGTATATTTTCAGACTCCACAATTTGGCAATATTCGCCTCTCGTCTTCGGCGCGCCTTCATCCTTTTCGAGTATACTTACATTTTCGAATAAACACGGTGAAGGATATTGATTGCGTAATGAGAGTATGGGCTGTTTATAATTTACCGGGAATTTATCAAAAAATAGGTATCCAATTGCTTCTTTCAGCATAATTAATCTATTGTGTATTATGATAAACATAATAATTATGCTAAGCTCGTTAATGAAGTAATTTATAGAATAAATATAGTATAATACGATCTATAATATCCATTATTTTACAATACTATATTTTTTATATACCCGTTTATATTCGTCGTTTACCTGATTAAATAAAAATATATACAGTAATACCCCCGATAACGCGAAAGTTAACGGACCACGTTATTAGAACAACGCGTTATCGGGATAATGAAGGACATACATAATTCAGGGTTACGGGTATTTCGCAAAAAATACAAATCTGCCATAAATAAGAACAATGTAAAAAAATATCAATCTTAGATGAATGAAATATTCGGTTGCCATGCATGCGATCGCCGACATACACATAGACATCCGTGGCTCATTGTCTTCCAAGATTTATGTGAATGGTGCGAAATGTGCCGAACACTCGCACACATGAGGACATAGATATGTGCGAGCGAGATCAACACATAGGCGCACCCAGCCGAACGGCATAGAGTTTACGGTCGAGCTATGAATGCGCTCGCGTTATTAGAGGGACTGCCGCAATTTAATGCAAAATTCACGTTATCGGAACACGTGTTATTGGGGGTATTACTGTATAAGGTGAAACGTAAAGTAATGTCAATCAGACACTAAAAACATTACTGTGTAAGGTAATCGCAAATGTTTTCTATAATCTTTCTTCACAGTTCAGATAATGATTCAATTTCTCTCTTGTTAAATTGTTGAAAACAATAAATTTCTTCAGATTTAAAATGATGATAACCTGAAGGTGCAACATCTTGTGAATAAGGTGGTTGCTGTAGAACTAAATCAACAATAACTTTGGTTTAGAACTAATTTACAATAAACCTTGGTTGTAACTTTTTGTCCAGTTTTTAATAATTTATAATGAATTAGTACCAAAATATTCCACCAAACACAAAGAAGTATATTTTTCAAGGTTAATGGTGGCAGAGGGGTTAAAAGTGGTACTTGATATAAAAAAGTAATTGTTTTTCTCTTTGGATCCTTTTCAAATGCTCTTGTATTGTTGACCAGTGACAGTCCAGATTTTGTGGCAATTCCTTAATGGTCGGATTTCACCAATGAATTTAAAGCGGCATCATCGAGCTTTAGAGGTCTTCCTGATCATCATAGTTTATGGTTTAAATAGTAGACTACAAAATAGAGCTTAATAAGGGAAACCAAATTGTATACCTTAATTGATATTTATTGAGAAAATGAATAAGAAGCAAATATGTGATTTGATCTGATATCCGATTATAAAATATACAATATTTTTTTATATTAAATAAATAAAACTTGGTTCAAGTTGTTTGCTAAAAAATCGTTTGGGTCAATACGTCTGGCCCACGGAGTGGAAAAGTTTAAGATAGCTGAAAGTGGACGTATTATAACCATTCTTAGGGATTGTTTTATTTATTTTATTTATTTAATGGCTTATGTTCGGGGATAGAGCTCTTCTTAACTAGCCACTTCTTGTCTATGCTGTCTATGCACAAATATAATGTCATGTCTATTGTAATATCCAGAATATTGATAGAGAGTCAACTCTGCACGAATCATTCTTTCTTCAAAAAAGTCTTTCTTCTCTAAAATATGTTTAGCTTGATAATTCTTGGCTGAATTCCACATTATGACTTGAGATTATATTTTGGGGATATCATGCTTTTTCTGGAAAATAAAATACATACGTAGGCATTTATTATTTATCGTAAATTTTTACGTATTATTTAAATTTGAAACAACCACTGATTTTTCACTTGTTACTGTATCTTATCAACAACAAAAAATAGATTTTTTTTCTGTTCCTCTACCGCTAGATAATTCATATTGTGTAAATAAAGTTGCGTTTTAAATGTTCTTGCGGTCTTACACTGTCGAGTAAAGCAGTGATTTTCAACCTTTTTAAATCTGTGGATCAGTTGATAGTAGTATAAAACACAAACAGAACCAATGTGTTTGAGGAAGTGCAGGAAATTTCTGCAAACAATTGACTGTAGAGAATGTGGATTTTTTGTGAATATGTGAGAATATTTACTTAATCAATGGTAGCTTATTAAAATTTAAGGCTGAAAGTGGAATGAGATAATATATAATATAATTAACAACATTTGTTATGCATATTTATTTAAGTTGTGTTTCCCACAAGATCACTCAAATTAAGCTCTATCCACGAAAGAATGAATGAGGATCGTCCCAAATAAATCTCATCATTATCACGCCCTTTAGGCATAATGCTTAGAACCACGGAGGCATAACAGTACGGCCAACCACTTATGCCTAAGGATCTTGACATTTTTTTTTATATTATTAAAATATTTATTTAAAAAGCATCTTATTTTATTTATTAAAATATTTTTTTATGGATTTATTATAACTAGTTTTATTGATCCATTTTGTTGTGTTTAATTGTTTTATTTCCACTTATGCGTTGCATGGGTGCATGCCGACGGCTGTACTGCGTTTTATGACATCCGGCCGCGTCCTTTGGCGCCATATTTGGTTTTACATCATTTTTGACATTTATCGACGCGTAATTTTTATCGTCGATTCGCGTGAATACACAGTTTAACTTTCAACATAAACTTCGAATGAGCGTAAAACATAAATCCACGGAATCGTCAGCGCAATGAGTCGTGTTTATTGTTTTCGAAATTCGTGGGTGATGGAGATGTTTATGGCGAAGATGTAAAAAAAAAAGATTCCCACGTATAAGAACATGTGCGTACGTGAACTACCCCCGCTGAGAAACATATAGAATTTAACGCACGAAGGTAGTGTGTCGGCTTTTCATATAATTTACACGGTTCGAGCCCACGACGCGTCCACCTATCCAGGTCGCCTTTACTGAGGCGACAATAATTTTATTAACACGTTACGAAAGAGACGAAGAAGAAAGCTGCTTAATTTTGTGGAAAACTAGCGACGAAGAAAGGTGCTCGCCTATGAAATAATGTAGGACCAGGGATGCGTAACTATTGTCTGGCCACGATTAATTATGTCGTGTTGAATGGCTGTCGGGATGAAAATTGCGTAAATAATGTCAGGGGTGAGCGTGTGTGGATATAAAGATAAATGATCATGGGTGTTGTTATGATGCAGTGGAGCATTATTTTAAAATTATACTCGTCTTATTTGATTTAAGATATTTAATTATCGGATTCCATTGGGTTGTTGGGTTTTAATTTCGGAATCCCTGCTCGCAGGGAGAGACATGTGTGCACATCGGGTGCCGATCGTCCGCGGTAAACAAATTTCTTCTATCCCCCTCTCACCCCGTGGAGATGGAACTGCTCAAAAGGAGTAGGTGGTAGGAGGAGCCGGGGCACAGGAAACCAGCGGTGATGGTTTGTTGTTTTAAACTGTCAAATGAATGTTTTCCCAGCTCTTTTGTGAACTCACTTTGAGCCACGTCAAACAGTGTTGTTTGGCTGGTTATCGTCATGGAAGTAATCGCTCCCCTCCCGTTTGTAATTCGCGTTTGGTTTTACACTCCGCGAATACCGTAGATGTGGCTCTGCAGTAGCTACATTTTACATCTGACACATATACCGCGATACACAAACTCATCCAGATGTATGTATGTACCTTTACGCGTATTTCGAATGCGCTGAGAGCTTACACAATTTTAAATATATTTTTATTCAACAATTTTGATTAAAAAAACGACAAAGAAACAGCGCTTTCTTTACCAGGGCTACGAATATATTTACGATTACGAATATTATACGAAGATATTTCTACCTAGCAGCGCAAAACTTAGACTAGCCATGCCAATAGGGGACCCCAAGTTATTTTACGAATGTCACAAAATTTTTGTACTTGTCTAAAAAGGTCTAAAGTGCAAATATTATAAATAATCATTGTTCTCGATTCTTTGCAATTATGTAATATATAATAAAAACAATGTTCTCAGGCGTGCGGTGTTTTTTTTCGCTTGCATCCGGTACGATGTGCCGAGTGCGAGTAAAACGTGTAACGTGCTGTGAGAGCTCAGTCTGCAGCGAGCCATCGCTGAGAGCATTGTCATTGAATAATCCATTTTTCAAATAATTGTCAAGATATTGAAAAAGAATTTATCAATATTAGGGCTTGGAATGCTTGGGGTCACTGAGAGAGACCCCTTTCGGACGACGCCTTTGTTTTAGAGGCTCTGTGACAGATGGGTTATGCGCATTTCGTAAAGATTTTTTGTCCCCTTTTTTCTTGGCAGCTTTATAGAATATAAAAGAATAAAATTAAACTCTAAACTTTTTTTTCACAAATTCTCATAAAATGGAGCATAAATTTTATATAAAAAATAATTAATCGAAGCTAAACCGAAAACCGTAACGAAAAAATAACGGTTCATAGTCTTGATTTGTACTTTATTTTCTTCATTTTAGTAAAGCGGCTTACTTCCATGACTTTTTTAATCTTTAGGAATCGTAAAGGGCAGCAGAAGAGCATGTCCGACGAATACTGAGGCTGATGTATCAAAAACAACCCTTGAATCAGTCCAGTAATGCTTGTAGCACGGTCAGGCCCCAACATTTCTCCATTCAATACTGTGTTTACAAGTAATATAAGCATTAACAATTTTAGACCCGACATGGTATAAAACAATTCTTTCTTTGGTAATTCTTGGCAAATAAAACTTTAGATAAATCAGAAAAACTGCCTTTTATTTATATCCATTGGTACGTCAAGTTAAATTCAACAAAATCAATTAAATTTAAATATCGTCGATAATGTCTCAATTCTGCGCCTCATAATTCTTGCAGAATTTCCTTTCTGATCGACCTATTTTCCTTGTAAGATTTTAAACAAGCCTGTGTTAATTAATTCTGCTCCAACTAATATCAAACAATTTAATATTTTCTTATTTGAAGCTTATATTTAACAATCGTTGTAGCTAGTGCTTTTTTTTTCTACATATTTTCTTCACTTGGAAAGAGGGAGAGGATAATCCAAATCTTTTGTGAGGATGGCAAGATTTGTTGCCATCTCGTAGAAAAATAAAGGTGTACACTTTTCCATCTTTGTTTGTTGTTTATTTCTATCTCTTGCAGTTCTTTTAAATATAGATTTAAATTAAAATACTCGTGTATGTAATTTTTCTAATAAGTTCTATGCATCAGTTGGAGTGATGTCCGTCGATTGTGGAGAACAGGCTGGAATATTTTAAAATAACATTCTTTATCTTGACAACTGCATACGTTTATTCATCCATTTTTTTTATCCTGAGATTTATACTGCGTTAAAACTCCATTTTATTCCTCCGAATTGCTTTTAAATTTCTACTGCCCGATTCAAATCTTTGAAATCAAATATCTGCATCACTTTACCATAAATTTAGCGAAAGCTTTATTAAAAGCTTCGATAAAAACAAAATATGTATCTTTCGTGAACTTTTAGATTAAATATTTTATATTTACAATATTTAATAATTAAAGTATTAAGTATTTAAGCCATAATTCGACCGAATGCAACATTCAGCAGCTGACATGCAAGCTTGCATCACGTCGTTGCATTTGGTCAAGTTTTATTAATACGTCTATTTTTTATTGCTTTCGAATAAAATATCAGATTTAGTTCAGATTTTTATTCATATTGTATTGTGACATACATAATTCGACAATTGAAACCTGATAATAATCGTAGAACATTTCTGCATATTCATCGTTTAATGATGATAGTAATGTTGGCGGTGGTAGTCGTCGTAGTAATGTCCATGATCGTAGTAGTAGCGGTCGTACCAATATTTGTCATGGTGCTTGTCGTCATAGTGCTTGTCGTCATCTAAAAAAATATTCATTAATATTTGTTTCGAAAAAATAATATTAATATGAATATTTACAATAATATCCGTCAGGAGCAGCAAACACTGCAACGGCAAAAACTGCCAGGACGAGGAGTACCAACAGAGTTTTTCCCTAAAATATTAATACATTTATTAATATATTCTTGATGTAAACTAATGAAAATGACTCACCTGAACCATTTTTGGATGATTGCTGAGACTCCAAATTCGAAGATACGAATGATGCATGCTGGATAAATAATTCTCTATTTAAACGTGCGGTAATGATCATCGTTAATAGTAAATTATAGGAAATTCCACGACTAATTCGGAAACGAGAGTATTACTATTACTATTTAATAGGATATGGAAAATACATCATTATGATATTTTTAGATTTTAACACTCTACCGACTGCGGACGCCACGTTAGCGTATTTTAATTTTTTCGCGAAAAACCGCGGACGCCAAAGTGGCGTTCTTAGTTATAGTAATACCCCCGATAACGCGAAAGTTAGGACCGCGTTATTGGAACAATACGTTATTGGGATAATGAAGCACATACATAATTTAGGGTTACGGGCATTTCGTAAAAAAATACAAATCTGCCATAACTAAAAACAATGTACAAAAAGATGAATCTCAGATGAATGAAATATTCGGTTGCCATACATGCGATCGCCGACATACACATACATCCGTGGCTCATTGTCTACATCAGGCGGGAATGGAGCGAAATGTGCCGATCTCTCGCACACATGAGGACATAGATATGTGCGAGCGAGATCAACACATAGGCGCACCCAGTTAACGGCATAGAGTTTACGGTCGAGCTATGCATGTATAGAATGCGCTCGCGATATTAGAGGGACTTATTTTTGAATTCGCGTTATTGGAACACGCATTATTGGGGGTATTACTGTACGTACAAAATTGTTGGATATTTTTATTCAAAACCAATCATTTACTCTAGATAAAAAAATACGAATTTGTAATAAAATATTTATATTTCGGAGAGGCGAATTAAAAACATATATAATATTATTGTATTTGATTTGTGGTTTAATCATATTTTACTAATTAAAAATTAAAAAACTCGGTTCATTAGTTTTGGCACACTGTCTGGGAATACTGACACGTGTTTATTCAAATGTGTATGACCTTGATTTATTTAATGAAATTTTTGGGTCCACTTTGATAAAAATATTTGCTTATTTGTTACTTAAATAAAAGGTTTTATATTCATATTTTTTGTTTTGATAACAATTATAAATGATGCATATACAGTGGAACCCCCAATTACACTACACCGAATTACGCGCTGAGTTGAAATATTCGCCGCAAATCCCCCACTGCGCGGTCGCATTCACATACCGTCAAACGTTGGCTAGCGTCTGTGATTCAACACGTGCCAGGCTATACGCACACAGCCGGACGGCTTCACTCCCCCAATTACACGACTCCCAATTACACGGTCCCGATTTTAGTGTTAGTGGGGGTTTAACTGTAATAGGAAATATTTGCTTTCATTTTCTATTAGAATCGCACCCAAAGCAATCCCTATACTTCTTTTGTTTATCAATCGCTATTAGATGTAGATCGACCTGATTTAATCGCTGCTCTGGATCCACTTAATCACGATGTCTTTTTTTTATTAATCTTTCCCTGTGACTTCCAACCAGTTGAATAACTAGCCTATTTACAAATTTTACACGAATCAGTGGTTTTTAGTTTCGTTTTATCTTATTTTCTATAGGTTGTAATAATCAATAGGTTTCAAACAATTGGTTAAAATATTTGGCCATACCATTCTATCACCTATAGTAAAATTATTTACTTTTTGTGAAAAAATTATTAGACAAAGGGTACGAATTTTATGACAAATTTGAAGTTCTTGATGACTTGGGATTAATGAATGTTGAATTCTCTTCATCGTCTGTCTCATTGCTAGAGTATGACCATTTCTTTATTTTGTGAGTGATGATTTCACTTCCACTATTTGTTTCATTGCCGAGCAAATTTTCTTCGTCAATGTCTATATCATCACTATTTCCATAATTTTTTGGCCATTTATCACAATTCTGAATGAATATGCTATTAATAATCATTCTTTAACTTTCACAATTATCACTATTATAATTAACATTATCAATCGTAAAAGGGCCATCATCACTACCATCGAAATAATCATTGCCAAAAGTATCATTGAATTTGAATACAAAAGTTTCATTATTTTTATTATTTTCCATAGTTTATTATTTAATTATAAGCGCTATTTCACTGATTTGACTGTTTTACTATTTTTA
Source organism: Philopotamus ludificatus (assembly GCA_022495035.1). NCBI lineage: Eukaryota > Metazoa > Arthropoda > Insecta > Trichoptera > Philopotamidae > Philopotamus > Philopotamus ludificatus. The sequence goes on along the minus strand of JAGXCT010036528.1, from coordinate 65,607 downwards.
TCTAATAATTATGTATGTAATTGAATTAAAAAAAATAATAGTTCCACAATACAAAAATAGGGTCACAGTACACAGCTTCGGACAACTTTCCGATATGAAGAAACCGACTGACTGCTCCAAAAATATTGGCATATGAAAAATATCGATAAATCCATACATATTTCTGAGAATTAATTACGCGTAACTATAAATTTAAATTAAAAAAAAATTGGGTTACTCGACATTTTGCAACCCTTCTCGATACTCAGAAGCAATAATATTTCGTAAAATTTAGCTGCTTTCCATTGAATTTGGCGCATTAACTCATTCCGTCTTTGGGCCATAACTGTTGGCCTTCAGAGCTGCCTACCAAACTCACTTGGGATCAGTTGGACTTAGAACGGAAAAGGTTAAAAGCTTCGATAAAAACAGAATTAGAGTTAGTAAATAGGGTTTTTGGATTAAATATCTTATGTCAAGTTTTGTTAATATGTACATCCATTTTTATATTGCCTTTAAATAAAATATCAGATTTAATTAAAATTTTTATTCAAATTGTTTTGTGACATACATAATTAGACAATTGAAACCTGATAATAATTGTAGAATATTACTCCATATTCATCGTTTAATGATGATAGTAATGTTGGCGATGGTAGTCGTCGTAGTAATGTCCATGATCGTAGTAGTATTTGTCGTACCAATATTTGTCATGGTGCTTGTCGTCATGGAGCTTGTCGTCATGGAGCTTGTCGTCATGGTGTTTGTCGTCAACTAAAAAAAATATTCATAAATTTTTATTTTTAAAAAATAATATTAATAATAATATTTACAATAGTATCCGTCAGAGCAGCAAAACTGCAATGGCAATAACTGCCAGGACGAGGAGCACCAACAGAGTTTTTCCCTAAATTAATACATTTATTAATATATTCTTGATGTAAAATATTGAAAATGACTTACCTGAACCATTTTTGGATGGTTGCTGAGACTCCAAATTCGAAGATACGAATGATGCATGTTGGATAGATAATTCTCTATTTAAACGTGCGGTAATGATCGTCGTTAATAGTAAATTATAGGCAATTCCATGGCTAATTTGGAAACGAGAGTATTATCTTATTACTATTTAATAGGATATGGAAAATACATAATTATGATATTTTTATATTTTAACACTTTACCGACTGCGGACGCCACGTTAGCGTATTTTAATTTTTTCGCGCAAAAAACCGCAAACGCCAACGTGGCGTTCTTAGATACATACAACGTTGTATGGCGTAATTCAATAATAAAACTACAAATATATAAGGAAATTAACAAAAAAAGTCGATTTAGCATCAAAACGATATGTTTTATGATTTTATTTTAGTTATATTATAATATATATTATTTAACAATTTGCTAATAAACTAATCTTATTTTTACGCGGTTTAACAATTTACCGAATAAATATTTCTCTTATTTATATATGACCATTATAAATTTTTTATACAGAAAATGGACGTACATTTTATATGTTCAAGGCATCCTTTTTACACGGCCACTTAATGCAGACACAAATAATAAATAATATTTTTTTTTAATTTTAAAATTTGTCCAATTGCTAAATTTTGTATTTGTACACTTGTTCTAAAAAGACTTTTTTTAAATAAAAAAAAAATGGTTTAAATTTTTAACTAAAGAATCTTTTGGGCCAATACGTCTGGCCCACAGAGCAGAAAAGGTTATCCCATCCCTCACGGGGGCTCGACAACAACCGCGTCGTCCGAAAGAGTTTTCTCAGAGACCCCAAGCGTTGATGAATTCTTCATCAATATCTTGACTTATAGAATAAAAATAGTTATTCATGACATACTTCATAATTTGGTCGATATTTTGGATTTTTTACAAATCAATATGACGCGTAAAAGACACACACACTTGGCGATGTTCCACCCCTGCCTGAGGACACGCCGTCGATTAGCGACCGCCGTGTTCTCGTGGCATGTGTCACCAGGTTCATTTCACTCGGCCGTGGCACATCATACCGGATGCGAGCGCGAATAAACATCGGGCCCGTGACAACAGAAGCGAATATTGTTGTTTTTATTATTTTTTTTAACAAAACTACACTACTAACTAACACTTTAAACAAATACAAAAGATTGAGGATCTATATTTAACCCTTTATAAGGCCAAGACTGAAATTGGTTATTATATTAACCAGTCGCTTTAAGGTCTATATTTCTATGAGCGCCCATAGAAATGTCAACCTTATTACTGTAATATGTTGTCGAGAACGCTCTTTGGTTAATTTATTGTTATTGACAATAAGTATTTTAAAATATTATAGTTGAAATTAAAATTCCGGGTAAAATAAAGGGTTAAAGAGTTGGTTAAAAACTTGAGGTCCCCAATAGTCTTCATCGCCAAAAATGTATAACAAACCAATATGACCGTTATTTCTTTTCGGTTCAGCTCCGGGGTTTCGTCCCGACATAAAAAGCGTTTTTTTACGGTTTACTTTCGGTTCAAAGCCCCAAGAATAATATTTGAAAAATAATCACTCAGCTGATAAACTAAATCTAGAAAAAATAACGGCTCAAAGCCCTATTCCTGACGTATCTTGACATTGGTAGTAATATTGAATGCTATTTTATTGATGGCTTTCGAAAAGCTTCACATATTTTGTTGAGTTGGGCGATTTTTAATATTTGACATTGACTTTTTGACTAACAAGAAGACTGGTTAAATGCTTTAGCCTCTATATTCGACATACATGTCCTATTACATTTTTTTTATTAAATTTTCTTAATGGTTTATTAGTTAATATTTAGCGCAACTTATTATTTCAAGGTTCCCGCAGATTCTAAAAGTTTGGTAACCCCATACACTTGAAATTTCTTGGGCGATCGATAAAAGTGCTTCGCCAGAATTTCGTCCAGGCCCTTCTTCCTTATGCCCTCTCGAGCAACAGCAGCAACAAAGCCAGCAATAATTAATGAGAATAGATTAGATAAATTGTAAGTGATCTAGCACCGGCCGGCTGCCGTGTCTGGTCTCTCTTCCGACGCCACCGAAGCTAATAGGGGACATGTGGCACATGCTCCCAAAAAGTTCATTGACTGCTCACCTACGCTCGCTCATCCCGAGGGAGACTTCCTGTACTGGGGGAATGTCACGGCAGATTTTTTTTGATTTTATATCCTGTTTCCAGGACATTTAAAACGCCTTTTGCTTCATTCCCATCATTTCTGTGTGTATACCCGCCGGATTTTTTGAGCGACCGCACGATTGATATATTCATTGACGGTGTTATTACTATTTGCATGGTGGTCGATGGGGATTTTCAATTTGCTGCCACTCATGTCTCTTGTGTTTGCTTCCGAAACGAAACCACGCAATTTCCATATGCCCCATGTTTAAACTGACACTTGCGGTGGTCCGATTTTGATATCTCTATTTCAGCAAAATTAATCCCAAATATTATCAAAAATTATTCCCATGAATAATGTTTGTTCGAAGTATTATTTTATAATAAATTATTTGCTTAGAAATGCCGCAGGTCCTCTCTCGGATATTATTTCTAAGACCCTTATTTTCCATATGTACTACAAAAATAGAAATCCCATCGAAAACCTCAACAATATGTATGTTGTTTTCCGGTGCCCTTAAAATCTATATAATTATATCATTCGCAGAATACTTCAGAAATATACTGTACACGTGCGTATCATTTTTGGTTTTGTATCCGATTACATTGAATAACATGAATTTATATTCATTGATATTTTAATATATTTATTATTTTTATTTCAGATCAGAGAATCGCAGCTAACTCTACTTAGCCAGGAAATAATCAAGGTAAATTCATTTATCCCTTTTTTATATTCTTAATCGTTTCCTAAAATTTGTGCCTAAATAATTCTCTTGTTTGAAGAGTCCTCGACTCGTTTATAAAATATCAAGGATATTTAAATTATAAAAAAAAAATTCAGTGTTAGTTTCTCAATTTGCTTGTTGCTCGATTTTCGTCAAAGCAATTTTTTCTACGTAAGCTAGCATTATTTGTCATTTATCTCACGCATAATGAGTCTACCGGAAAGTTCTGTCAAGATCATGTTAGAGCAAAATCCTTTTTTGACAACATCAGAGATTGCAGAAAGGCTTGATTCAGCTCAACCATTTCGGACCATATACGTAAACTAGGATTGGGGTGGAAATATTCGAGATGGCTGCCACATGAGTTATCTTATGCACATCTCTGCTTGCAAGAAACAAAATCGAACCCTTCTTGGACCGGATGATAGCTGGGGATTAAAAATGGATTGCCTATGAAAACATCGTAAAGAGAAGATCATATTGTGAATCCGGAAAACCTGCCTCCTTCGCATTTAAACCGAAGTTGAGCCTGAATAAGAGAATTTTGTGTATATGGTGGAACATTTGAGGACGAATACATTTTGAGCTGTTGAAACCTAACGAAAAGCTAAATTCTGAGAGGTACTGTCAGCATTTGGATGATTTAAAAACAGCACTCCAAGAAAAGAGGCTGGCGATGTTCAATACGAAGGACATCATCCTGCTTCACGATACTGCTAGGCCACATACTGCTTTGGGGACTCGGCAGAAACTCCCAGATTTAGGCTGTTAAATTCTGTCGCATCCACCATACTGCCCGAACCTAGCATCCTCCGAGTATCACCGAGTTTCTGTCCTTATTTTTTTTTGCAGGGCAAAAATTCAAAAACAACGAAGATATCAGACAAACACTAGTTTAATTTTCCGCATAAGGCATATTTTATAAATGGGATATACAAATTGCCATCACGCTGGCAAGAAGTCATAAATAATGATGGAAATTGTATTATTTATTATTGTTTATTAAAGGTATGAATAATATATTAGCTACCTTTCCGGTAGACCCAATATTTTGAAATCTTGAGTTTCGTTTCAAAACTTTTGATGTACGGTAACCTTCCGATCATCTGCCCGTTGCGACTGAAGCCCATTCCCGGATCGGCTTCTACTCTGGCACAAGACGATATTTTTTCTCGCTCGGACTTGCACATGAGCAAAGTTTTTTCTCTCTCATATCCGATACGGAGCGATAAAAAAAATATTGTTGCTTTTATTTTTTTTTCGCAATTGGTAACAATAATGGTCAATGATTACTTGGGGTCCCAAATAGACCGTATCGGCACGGCTAGGTTAACGCGTCTTGGAAATTTTTTGGACATAGAGTAAGTCATATTTTGAGTGCGGAGAGATTAGGGTGTAGTTGGAAATCAGTATTTTACTATGCTGCAGGTCCTTGGGGGTGTAACTTATATTGAAAAACTATATAAATCTAAGTATATCTCTTTGCCTGCAGTAGCCTCAGACTTCTGATTTCGAGGAATACAATTTTGTAACATGTAATGTTTAAATTGAACGAGTTATTTAAGTAATATCAAAATACCCCATAATACCCCATCAGAACGTAAAGGTTAAGAATGTAAATATTTACTGCGCCTTGTATAATGTGGTATATTAGCAATATCGATGAAATGTTTAAAATATTACCATTCTTCTATGGGGTTGTTCGGAAAGTCATTTCGTATTTTCCCAACAGAGGACTTAATTGTGCTTTTTCATAGCCAACTTCACACTTAAGCCGCATAAACATTATATATTTTGACAGCTGGTATAGCAAGGTTTGCTTGGGAAAAAGTTCGATTGATTCTAGGCAGTAGTTTTTGGTTGGTACCCTTTCAAATATGAAAAGTCAAAAGCAGCACTTTCGGCATATTTTACTCTTTCACTACCGAAAAGGTAAAAATGCTGTTCAAGCAAGAAAAAAAATATCTGATGTGTGTGGAGAAGATTTCTGTGATTTGCTTCTCAAACGTCAAGAAAATTATCAATTTTTGAAGCGCATCATCACTGGGGACGAGAAAAGGGGTTGTCTGCAACAATGTTAAATGCAAGAGATCATGGAGTAAAAAAGATGAACCGGCTCAAAGCAACTATTCACATGCCGATAAAACCTTTACTTTAAATGAGGAGGTCAAAAATCACCTGGATAATTTTTTTTCCAGGAAAGAACATAAAAATTATGAGCGTGGAATCATGCGAACAACCTTATAAAAACCAGACGTATTTCGAAAATTTTCTTTGGTTGATATTTCATCATTGCTCATTTTTTTTTATTAAGCCCTCTGTGTAATTGGGTTGACACGGATTGTTCTCTGCGCTGCTGTTTTATTCACGTAGTCAGCTTTCAGCACGTCACTCCCGCCTGCATGGCAGAGTAGTGTGGAGTCTGTGCCGCTGAGCCATTAGCATCGTTGTCACCGGTGTTGTGGACCATGCATATTTCAGTGGCACGTCTATCCATCCGCGTGGCCGAATATTGGAGCGATTAGTTATTCCGACCTGGGCCAGTGGTGCAGTCAGCTACGTGGCGACCGGTGCAACATTATTCCACGGGAATGTGTCAATTATGCCGGTCGCCAGGTATGTCATGGGGTCTGGCCGTCCATCAGGCATTTTGGAAATTCGATTCGGTATTCGATGCCGCATACGGATTGATTAGATGAGGCGAAGTGCCTTATCTATAGAACAATATACAGCCAATTTAATGATAATACGCATTGCTAATTGTATTATTATGCACGGGAGGATTATATTATGGAATTACGCACCAAGCAATAATCAAGTCTTGTAATATGTCTCTTGTTTTTTGTGGTTTATAAAAACCTTCTATAACGCTCCTTTATTTGCCACTCCCTCCTAGAGCGTAAATTTTAAAGGTCAAATTAAATATTTCGATGTAATCTTAATATAAATGTAATAATTTCGTTCTATTGACAAAATAACATTTAAAAGCTCTCTTTCAAATTTTGTATGAGTGTCTCTGTTTTTTATAATATAGTCCAGATTTCTTCGTTATAGGAGGGCTGGCTGTATAGTGATAAATAAAATTCGAAGCGAAAGCAAAAATTCATTATCGTATACGATCGACATTGGCTTCCTTGCTACATGACTTGTATTAATCTTTTCCACTCCGTGGGCCAAACGTATTCGCCCAAAAGATATTTTAACAAACACCTTGAAATTTCTTTTTTGAATCGAATATCACATCAAACACTATTGATGCTTCTTATTTATTTTCCCAATGAATATCTTGTTTAATAAATTTGTTATAAATATATAATAAGAGTAACACATAGATTCGACTAAAAGTGGACAGAGTGGAAAGGGTTATGACATCTCTTTGTAAAACTTTACCATATATTTTTAGTGATGAAAAAGACATGCTTCCTAAAAACACCCCAATTCCTCCATGGGAGGGTAGCGCTCTGAGTATCGTTAAATTCTCGCTGAAAGCTGAAACTATTTAGTCTCTTATTAACACGTTGCGGTCCGGAGGACTCCAAAACGCGTCCTCGCGTGCCAACGTAGAAGTACGGGGGACGCGTTTTCGAGTCCTCGTTGGCGCTGATGTTAAGCCAAAATCATTTATTTTCCGTTGATATGCAGACCACATTTTGAGATGTTTTGAACTATTATTTTTTTACATTGTGAAAACCTTTCTGAACACAACAAAAAAATATTGACGTAGCTTAAATGGTATCAGAGTTACATAGATTTAACCGAAATACTTAACTTTTGCTATTTTTTTCGCGAAATAGCCCGGCCCAACGCAAAAACTCGGCGCGGAACTCAGCGGACCGGAATGTGTTAAAGTTCAAATAGATATATTAATAATACATTATTTAAAAAAATAGGAAAAGGACGATAGTCAGTAATATAAAATAGGGGGCTTTCAGAGACCCCAAGCATTTCAAGTCAATATATTGATGAATTCTTCATCCAATATCTTGAATTTTTTTTAAATGGATTATTCTAGGAATAAAAATAGTTATTCATGATGTGCTTCATAATTTGGTCGATATTTTGGATTTTTTAACTAATCAATCAATGGCATACGCACTTAGCGATGTCTCGCCGCAGACTGAGCTCACGCCACCGACTGAGTTCTCGCAGCACGTGTCACTCGTACGTTTCACTTGCACTTGGCACATCGTACCGGATGCGAGCGAGAAAACACATGGTAAACGCGCCCGTGGTTACCACGGGCTGTTATAATGTGGTTACCACGGGCTGTTATAATACATATGTTATTATATGAAAATGATTTTATTTTTATTTATTAGGGATGATTTAAAAATACTATTTTCTACTATCATCAGCGGTTCCTTCAGGATTTTCTCTCCTTAACATTTAAAATTTAATACTTTTTTCTCTTTAATTGGAGAATATTTCCGCGTATCAATATTTGTCTCTATTTAGCAAGTACAAGTTTATTAAAGATAGATTTTAAAACTATATATCTTTACTGGGTTTGTTCCCACTTCTGATATGATGATAATATTACATAATTCTTTTTTAATATTTAATTTTAACCTCTTAGTCTCTTTTCCGGTTACTTCCTTTTCCATTAGTTTGATGCCTACAAAACTGATTAGCTTCATGCCTAGCTCCTTGTTGTCAGAACCTTTATTGATATTCTTTGACTTGATTAGACTTTAAAATAAGTTTTTCGTATTATTCTTGATAAACTTAATTTTTGATCGATCGCATCCAGGTAAGAGTGGTCGAGTCCCGAATTTTTTATTTGGCTCGTTACGCATTCAAATTATGCACTTAGCCCGGGAGATGTGTCCGAGTCCGGCAGATCTTCCGCCTCGCCATTATCCCGCCGGGGGTCCGGGTAACTAAGTTTCTTTTGAGAACGGTCAAGTTTATTCGGCGAATGATGTGGGTCCGACCCCCTGGGCCCCTCCCGCGTCTCGTGTTCGGGACAAGTAATGCGATATTCATACGACCTTACGCCGGTTTTCACGGCCAATTATCTCAGGTCAAGTGACGCTAAGGGTTAATTCAATGATGTGGGTCGATTTTTGTTTCGTCGGAATCCGGTCGTAATTTTATTTTATTACCCCCGCGGCCGGAATTTTCTTTTCGTAATGAATTATTGCGGGAGGCTCGCTTCCTATGGTACGTATTGTGTTTTTTCAGTGTTTTCGACGGATGGATGACGTCATATTGTTAGAGGGAGACGCGGCGTCGCGCTCGGAAAACACGCAAGTGTGTTTATGAAAATTATTTTATTTATGCTCCGTCGAAAGAAAATTTATTTAACTCGGAAAATCAAGCGGTGATAATGTGTTGTTGCATCGACTCACGTGAAGACGGCAAATTGAAAATGTACACGATTTTCCGCGAACAATTAATTTAATGTCATCTGATTAATGATAAGAAATCTTATTACTGTTTCCGTTGAGTAGCTCGCTGCCTCCCCTCTTCAATTAATTAGATTCTTCTCCGGTTTTAAAACAATTAGCGCCGAATTCCACATTTCATATTCCGCTATCAAATTAGAGCCCTCTAAACTAGTAGGTACTCTCCATCTCTCTCTCTACATTTCTCTATTTATAGCGGATCGTTAAATAGTGTCATAGTTACTTTAGCCATCGGAGTATTTTTCGATGCTGTGACCCATTACCGGTGTGGCTGGCTAGAGGCTGGTCCAGGAGTACAGCCGGAGTGGCGTTCCTGGTACCGGTAATGAACAGGTGGACTGACACTGACACGACAGCGCCAGCTCTCTATCCAATCCTCTCGCTATAACCACCCACCCTCACCCTCCGACGGCCTCTAGTTAGGGAGGCGGGTTGTTAACCAAACCGTGAGAATAAAATACTGAAATTGTGGCAATGGTTTATGGGTTCGATTACGAATTGATGCTTCAATATTGCAGATCGAAGAATCTTTATTTCGAAGATTAAAAATATATTTCTTCAAGCTTACATTGAAAGTATTATAGGTTCGTTTTTATACAATCTTTAAAATATATTGTACGCGTACAAAACTTTTTCTCATTAATAAAAAAGTCTCACTAACCGATTATTTTTGTATTCAATACATAACGTTTGATTAAAATATAAGATTTTTATTTGTTTTTCATTTTATTTTACAGATCTTTGTGGTTTTTAATATATTTAATATTGATTTAATAAAAAAAGTAAACATGTATAAAAGCAAACATTGAGATGAATCTATGGAATTTTCCAGAATTAGTTATATAAATGTAGAATTTTCCAAACGTTATATCAAAAATATGACCCACCCTAATAAAAGGCCTTTGTATATTTTCATGGATTGTATTATAATATAAGCCCTTAATATGATACTTGTAAAATAAATCCTAATTTTTCTCATGTAGCGATTTAAAAGCTCAGGAAGAAAAGCTTCCTCAAAATAAATATACCGATTCTAATTCTATGCCGAAATAATTGATGAATACATCAATTAACGATTTTCGACTAAACCTAATCTAATTTTTGGAAAAATATTTGATTGTAGGTTTTAAATATATTTTTATTGATTACTCATCTTTCTCTTAATGGTATTTATTAAATCCACGGGTATAAGGGTAGTTCCTTTTTATTTTTATCGAAGGTAATTGTTTTTATTCAGAGATAAGAAATAAGGCGAATGATACTTAAGGGTAGGATTCAAAAGGTATGATAGGATGTAATTATGAGAGTCTGACTTGCATTTAATCACCTTTTTTTTCTTAACGAGTCGATGATTTTTATATTTTTGTAAAAAATATAAAAAATATAATTACTTAAAGGTACGGCTTTAATTTTTATATAGTTAGTTAAAGGGTAGTTTTAAGGTTTTTCCTTTTTTATGATATATGTTATTGTATTTATATACAGTAATACGTTAAGGATTGTACCGTTGATGTAATATTTGTACTGATTTGCGAATACGAATAAATCATTTCATCATCATCATCATTTGCCAGTCACAAGGCTCCCACTCGCTGAGGGCATGGACCTTACCAAACTCTCGCATGGTAGTCGAGGTCAAAGAAACCTGAGTCTCACACGTGACGTGAGGGCTCCCCTTTCGTGTCCATACCGCGGGGACCCGAGCCGTCTTGGTATGCGGTTTTTTATAAAGAGTTTCCCTCTCTTACCCATTGCTGGTATTAGACGTACATCTTCTACCATGTTGGTATCGGATTTTACCCTCTCGACTGTGTCCAGGCAAGTAGGAGGGGGTTTGCCTTGGTATTTGTTTGTTCTCTTCTCTAAGGCGTTATCTGCTTTTAACGAGTAGCGAGCGACCACACACACACACCTATATAGATATACACATCTGCCCAAAACGAGTCTCAAGTAGCCGGTCGCAAGTGATTATTAGCCCTGTAGCCCTGTCGAGCAATCCTTTCATCATGAGAAAGACCTCCTCAGAGAGGGGTCCCCTAGAAAGAAGGAAGAGGAGTGAAAGTATCGAGACTAGACCGATTGTTGGTCAACAGATTAGGGTTTTCCTTCCCAGGGTATACTGGCTCTGTGGTGAGAAATCCGTTAGAGACCAGATTTATTTATGCACACAAGGATGTGTGTACACCAACATGTACATAGTTCAATTGGGCCCCTAGTCAGCTCTATGTAATAAGATGCTGACCATCAATTTTAATGTTATGGTAGATAGTTGTGTTTCATTTCTGATATTTTTTGGTGGCTATCCCCCCCCTTCCCCCGGTAGGGGTTGGGAGGTGATAAATAGATATTTTGAATCCGTGTGTTATTTGTAGAAAAGTTATTTTAACAAATATTTATTAGTTTTATATCTTATTAAAAAATATAGTATTTTTTTTACAGATAAATGACGATAATTTTAAAAATCAAATAGCTATATCATTATGATTAATTAACACGTTTTTCGTAAGCGAAGCGGCAATAAACTTGCTAATTTTTCACAATAAATTACAAAGGCTTTGTTCGAATTTTATAGTGGAGGCCATACACCTCGTATTCACACGTGCACGTATGATACAACATGCTAAATATTTATTCTACTACGCAAAATAAATAGATAAAATAACTTTATGCGTATTTCGCCCTCGGCGTATGTTTTTATGCCACTTTCACACATTTCCCCATTATTCCTCTCGACGTGGGTAGTTTACAAAGATGTTGACAGAAAATATTTTATTTTCATTCCATTAACAAAAAAAGCAATACGCGTATTAAAAATCATTAGCCGTACATCACTTCTATATTGCTGAAAATATTAATGTAATCTTATTCATGATCACATATGCACTTACTCTTTGATAACGTAGTTTTCTTTGATTCTGATAAACGAGGCAATATGGCGTGTTAATATAATTGACTCTCGATTCACTTCCTCTCTATGCTTTCTTTGACATGGTAAATTGTACCCGGTCCCCTCTCGGATTTCTTTTCTTCCGCGAATTAATCCGCATGTAACCCCCTCTCTAATCTTCCGGTAAATAGGACACCACTGTTGATTAGCTCCCAATAATCCGACCACATTCCGTGCGTTATTAATTGCGTTATCCAAGCGGCCATAGCGTACGTCAACACATTAGTGTTGTCCAGGGGACATCGGCGTTGTGGTAATCTAATTATTTTGAAGTACGTGTCCGTTGGGCAGGTGGTCGCTTCGATGGCATTGGATTACTCAAAACAACTCCTATGTCACGTATCGGCGTTAATCTTTCATCGATGATCTGGAAACTGAGCGTTTCAGCACGAAACGCAAATGTATACTGTTCTGTAAATAATATTAATTTTTCATAGGGAAAAGCGCACGTTTTATTTATTGTCGGATTGTAATACACAAAATGTGTATAAAATACACAATAAACTACCCAATTGTATTTAGACTGAAGCGTGACATAGTCCGTACGTTTTACCCCCGAGAGCGCTCTCCGAATTCTGACATGTTTGACAGTTTGGCGTGAACACCTAAAAAACGTGTCGTAGTTTTAAATCACTACAGACACGCGATAGTTAACATCCGCCTGTTTAACCCCTTGTCTGCTAAACAACGCCAAATATTGATATAATCAATAAATATCGCTTTATTCACCAATATTAATTTAATCCCTTGTTTTTTATTCACTTTTCTCGAGAATTTTTTTTGTGTGAAACTAGTAAATTTCGAGAATTTTTTTTTTGCATTTATTAACACAATTAACTCTCATATAACGCTCCTTGCTATGCCGATGTTTTCTATAACAAGATCTACGGTCCCTCCTAGGACGTAAATGTGTAATATAATACGTTGTGAAATAAAGAGGGTTAATGCCATTTGGTTGACAATAAAAATATCCCGTAACGTTAACATTATTACTTTATGAGCCGCTCACGCCTTTTGGCGTGATTTTGTAGCCAAGCGTTATGAGCCCGTTCACGCCTTTTGGCGTGAGAGCCATACCCCCACTTGGCATTTTTTTTTCTGATAACAGTGCACAATGTACCACAGATGAATACACGTGCATGTTAGCTTGGATTATCATTACTGAAACCATGCGGCCCCCAGGCTAGGTTTGATGTAAAACCTTGCGGCTCATAAAAAGTTAAACAAGGTCATTTAAAATTAAAAAGCCCTTTTCCCAAATTTGGATCGGTTCGTTGGCTTCTATAATATGGTCCCAATTTCTTTGTTATAGGAGGGCTGACTGTATATTGCATTCTCAATTAGTTGTATCTATTTAATTGAACGAATCATATTTTTTTTAGTTCAAAGGCTGAAATAATACAATTTTCCAATACCAGACTGAAACAGTCCTTACGCCGACGCAAATCGAATCGGCGTAAAAAGAATCTATTTATACAGTGGGGTATAGGGTATGGTTCTACATATGTGAAAAATAAGCAAATAATTTTCTCTATCATAACTATTGTAGTTTCTTTGTCGTTTTCTTCTTTTTCTGACTCTATACGATGTAACTCTTAGTATAATTCTTTATTCGAGAGTAGCTCATCATGGGCTTCTCTAAAAGTTCTGTCACATCTTCTGCTGTATCATCTTCCAATCCCACATCATGAGTAAGTCCTGATGTGCTACTTTTTCAAAATCATGCATGAATGCTGTCAGAAGTTTGGTGTTCTTATTTCATGAAGGTTTCGATGATGTCCTGGAGCATTGGTTGAGAAGATTGGAAGAGAAGAAGTACCTTGGGTGGTGATTTATTTTCGTCAACGTTACTTCAACGCTGAAACGAAAATCAGTCTAGCATAGGGAAATAAGGGAATTATTAAGTACTTCTGTGACACAATTTTCGCTAAGCTCCTTCAGCGATTCTGTGTTTATTTCCTTGATGGCAAAACAACATTCTTTCATGAGTTTTCTTCACCTTTAACACTAATAAAAAATCGCCGAGCACACCAAAAATAAATAAACTAAAAAAAACATTATCATGTGATATTTTATTTAAAAACATGCAAAACAAAAATATTGCGGCCCTGAAACAACCGTGTCGTCCGAAGGGGTTATCCCAGATAACTCAAGAAGTTCAAGTCAATATTTTGGATTTTTAACTATCCAATATAATGCGGCGATGCCTCGCCGCAGACTGGGCTACCGGATCACATGTCAATTGCACGTTACACTCGCACTCGGCACATCGTACCGGATGCGAGCGAGAAAAATCATCCAGCTGAAAATATTGTTGTTTTCAATTTTTTTTTCGCAAATGCAGACAATAAGATTCTTTAGACTTTTATAGACACATGCACAACGTTTGGGATTTGTAGGATTAATATTAAAAGAATTATTCGAGAAAAATTAATAACTTATGGTAACCCATACTTATGCTACCTAATCAGGACTATTAAGATATTTGGATATAAGCTGCACTGATACGTTATCCCTTTTGTCCTTCCCTGAGTGATGAGAGTGATTTCCTGATGATTCAGCATTCCTATTGAAGTTACATTTTTGGATCATCAGTCATGTAAAAATGTCACCATACTTGACTTTCGAATTTCACTCTTATTTGTTTCTACATATCACTATGAGATTGCATTTTAAACGTTTTTAATATTATAACCAATATATAAAAAAAAAATACATCAATAATTAATTATGTTTTTATGGCTATTATGAGCTCAAATCATCATTAGAGTTGTTATATGAAGAAGATTGAGGATCTGTGCTCTAAAGATTGTTGCTGGATGAGCCTTAATGATGGCTGATGATGGCCTTCAGCATCCTTACTACAACACAATTTATTTATTATCTCGCAGTATATTTAAATTTTTATTTTTGTAAATAAGATTTAAATTGAATTTATTGCTGTAATTGATTATACCGTATTTCGAAACTGAGCCGTTAATATTTTATATATTTTAATATTTTGTCAGATCCTTGCATTTATTTTAACTCGTTTATAATTTGAAATTTATGGTAATTTAAGCATGCGCAATAATGAGTGACACGTTGATGACAAACTTGCATAAAATATCCAGAGGAACAGCTTTCATGAACTTTTCGGTATTTATAAATTGCGGAATACGCCAATTACGCGTAGCGTATCTTTTAAAATAATGTTTTATGTATATTTTTTTTAATAAATATATTTTAATGATTTTAGTCATTATTGCGTTACGCGTACTTTTCAATTGCAATTTTTCGACGTTAATCATCGGTTTCGCGTGTTCGTCGCGGGCTTTGCTCTCAGAAAAATTACTCCCCATATCGTTTACGCGATAGAGATTTGCGAAAATAGAACAGTAATATCAGATACGTCGTGAAATTTATACGAAACGTCGACAAAACAATTTATGGGTTTTATCATCGTTTTTCCTTTGGCACCTGCTGGGATAGTGTTACAATTTGCGAAAATGTGTATCGGATAAGCGTATATAGTTTCCACGTCGACATCGCTTCCTATTGTTTCGGAGTGTGTGGATTTATGCCGTTTGCAAAATAATGAAACGCGAATGTGCGGACAGGGGTCGGCAACGGGGTCATGATTGACGTGGCGAATTTTGCCCGTGATATTTGAATTTTCATCCGCGGTGAAAACTCGCGGCAGATATTTCGTTACATTTTCCACACGTATTATTATTATTTTGTTTATACAACAAATGTATCTATCCCCAAGGGCGGATCCAGGCTATTCGCCGTACATTAAAATTATATATTATGTACATACGAAAAGTAATGTCTCTGTAATTTTTTTACATTTAATATTTATTCCTTAAATAATTTAAAAATATATTTGATTTAATAAAAAAATCATATTTTTTCTCTGTTTTTTCTGGAAAGTTTCAGATTTCCTTTCAAGACGCCAGATTAGAATCTATTACAGTCAACCCTCTTATAGCGCTCCCTGCTATAAAGCGGCATGTTCGACAGTCCTTCCTTGCTGCTTTCTACAAATTCCTCCTATTGGTCAAATCGCACGGAAATGTATTGCATATTATATAAATATGTAATACAATTTCTTGCTAAATAAAGGACAATAATCTTTGTTTGACAATAAATATAACTCGTAACACAAATACTATAAAAAACATGTTTTCTAATTTTGTATGCCCTTATTCTTTTATAGGGCGGGTTTCTATACGGTGGTCTCTCCCTCAGCACTATAGGAGGCTTGATTGTACAGTCAAACCCCCACTAACACTAAAATCGGGACCGTGTAATTTGAAGCCGTGTAATTGGGAGAATAAAGCCGTCCGGCTGTGTGCGTATAGCCTGGCACGTGTTGAATGCACAGACGCTAGCCAACGTTTTGACTGTATGTAAATGCGACCGCGCAATTGGGGGATTTGGGCGAATATTTCAACTCAGCGCGTAATTCGGAATAGTGTAATTGGGGGTTCCACTATATATTATAAAGGAAATGCTCTTTGGTTAATTGTTTCTATGAATATTATTTATTTCCTGTTCTATCTTATTAATGCAAAAACTCGATAATATCTATCCATAGCTAATGATTAAAAGTTTTGCTCTCTTTTCTGGGTGTCTAAATAATAATAGCATCCGGCTGTATTGAAGATTCAATAGTTTATTTAATCGAACAAATTTAAGACCTACTGAATATCCTTAAAGGTTGTATAATTGAATGCTTCGAACACATCATTTGTGTACAGAAGTATGGCTTTCTGTCGACCATAATGGAAGGATAAGTAGAAGGCAAACGGACAAATCTCATTTTCACTATTTACAACTGGACAGGTTTGGGAAGCCCAGATTTTTTCCAACACAATGATGCTTATGAAATATACCGGGGATCAAAGATCGGTTTAGAAGTTCTAAAATCCCAGCTAGTGAAGGAGAGAGAAAATACAAGATGACTAAAAAAAGAAGTAGATAGTACTCACGTCTACGAATAAGGGATACTACGAAGAAAACAAAGCGCAAGAGTAAATCTTTGATTTTACAAGAATACGAATGCTGGAAGGTGAGATTAGATCTAAGACAAGATCTAGGAGATGAGACTCCGTTGCGACTAGTATAATAGAACGAGATAATGTCTCTTCATTGTTTCAACGACAACTTGCTACAAGATTTTTAGAATCTAAAAAAGAAAACGTCATCAAGTATTATGATAATAGACAAAAAATGTAGTCAACGCTAGATAACAAAAATGTAGTCATCTAATGTAGAGCCCTTGGCTCATCCAACGTCCTTCTCCATTTTGTCCGGTCTTCCGCCACGTCGCTCCATTTTCCGGAAAGTTTCAATGATGCAGCGTCCAGCTATACACAGTCCAACCACTTCAACCTTGGGCTTCCTTTCTTCCGGGAACAGAAAGGCTTTTTGGCGGCTGAATGTTTCCCATCCTTGACACGTGGCCGGCCCACCAGAGTCTGGCCATTCTGACGACATCTGTGACCGATATATACCTGTGTAGTCGGTATAGCTCTTCATTGCTTCGGTTTCGCCTTTCCCCGTCATCAAATACGGCTCCGAATATTTGTCTCATAACCCTTCTCTCCAGGATATCCAGTTATCTAATATATATCCAAGAAATAGTCACTTCTCTTAAATTGTTGAATAGTTTGTAGTAAAATGGTTATATCCAGTTACGGCTCCTAGGTAAAATATTTGGGTGTGCTGCGGAATATTGAAAATCAAAAGTCGTGGCTTAAAGACGCAGTATTATTGCGCTACAGTGAGCTAATATGCCCCCCCCCCGCACTGTGCTACCGGCCCGCATCCATCCAGTACACAACGCAAGTAGCGCGAACGAGCAGGCAGCGCTCTTGCTATACACCGCGCGGAGTAACATGTACAAATTTCTTTTTCCAGAATTTGCTTGGGGGTGCTGCAGCTCCGCAGTGTGTGGACGAGCCGCCCCATGTTATATCTTTCTTTTATAATTATAAAAACAATCCTTCTCTCGGATAAACTGAATCTCTCATTCCATTCAGAATATGTATCTATTTTTCTAAGTCCGTCCGAATCCTAGATTTTTGCAGACGTCAATCTAGTTATGTGCCGCGGCATATCCGGAATGACGCGTGAGGGTACGTGCCGGAAGCACTGCCGTTCACAAACAACACCCACCAGCGCCGGCTTAAGCCCGGCCCGGGTTAATCGGTTGATCCGGCCCTGTTTGGGTCATGTGTTTGCAGACTGTACGTGACAGACGGGCCGGGCTCTACGTGACACTTCAGTTTGCATTACGTGTCTCTGTGAGGGTCGCACAACGCGAAACTTTGTTTTTGCCCGAAAGAAATTTCCGGGGGCGGTGGTGGCGGCTCTGTTTGCACAATATCTGGCATTGAAAATGGACGGTCGATCGACGCTATTGACATTGTGAAAGGAGCGTGTCGGTCGTAGAAAGGGCGGAATTCAACGTACGTGATGGTAATCGTCTTCCTTAGCTTCGGCTGACTGACGCACTGTCACAATCGCGTTTAAATGTACACGAGAAACTCTAACTTTAAATGTTATCGAGCAATCTAATTTTTTTTTGATCCTTAAGTTAGAGGGCCCGACCTTAAAAATGGACTTTGGCGCGTCCCGGTCTATTTCGGTGGGGCGGGTATCCTCCGGCGCCCACGCCCTTCGCCGGATCGCCCCCGGGGGACTCGCCCCCCGACAATATCGGTTTCGTTCTTCCGTCGTCCGTGCGTCTGAATCGTTAAAGTCAAGTTTCACGGTCGCGTCTACCGAAGACTTGTCTTAATTAACTTTTAACGTTGTCCAAACAAGCCGGGGGTATCTCTTTATTATTTAGAGATAACATGGCTCCGGGAAAATTTGCTTGTTACTACTTGTTTATTGTTGCTACCCCCCGAGACCTGGCTTCTTGCGGCGCTTATAATTGATACTTCTTCGGTGTTTATTTGCGCTCGGTGCGTCATCGTCGAGCCGTGGCTCGAACTTGAAGACAAACCAATGCAGTACTTTTATAATTTATTTAAGACCGATTAAATTATTATTTTTTCTTTAAATTTGCTTTTTATTGAAATACTCAACCCCAAATATAATTTATTTATTATTAATTCAATAAAGACGTATAGAAATTCCCGATTGAGAGCCGATTAGCAAATCGTCTGAAATAGGGATATAAACGTGTAAACCTCTTTGTTGTTATGACAAAGAATTAACCCTTTCCACTCTGTCCACTTTTAGTCGAATCGATGAGTTACTTTCATTATATATTTTTTACAAATTTATTAAAAGACATATTCATTGAGGAAATGACTAATAAGCGCCTATAGGGTTTGATCTGATATCCGATTAATAAAAAGATTTTTACCTAGTGTTTTGTGAGAGAACCTTAGGTGTGCCGCAAAAAGATATATTATTTTTGAAATTGATATCTAAAATACATAATCCCTTGATTTAGATACAGTTTTGATTTAACACGGTATCTATATTAGCAATTAAAAATATAAATGGTTTTCTGCTGTGTAAAGCACAGTGGGTCGATAAAATATGGAACTGAAAATGATTTATACTATTGAATTGAGTGATGATGACTTTTGGCTAATACAAATAAGCCAAAGAACTGTTTAATTTTTTTAGTGAGAGTGAATGCTAGAATCATTAATTTTATCTGTTCATTGTGTTTTATTTAATATTAGTAGTTTGATGCATTTCTTGCGTCTTTGTTAATAAAAACTAAACTTCTTTTTTTAACACTTTATGACCCGTTCACGCCAAAAGGCGTGATGTTGTAGCCAAGCGTTATGAGCCGTTCACGCCCTTTTGGCGTGATTTTGTAGCCAAGCGTTATGACACTTTCACGCCTTTTGGCGTCAGAGCCATACCCCCCACTTCGTCTTCAGAAAAAACATGCCATGCTCAATGTAATTCTACTATTTGACCACAGATTGATACATTATAAAGTTATGGGATTTCTTCTAAATGTCTTATTTTGTCTAATAATTTAGTCTAATATAACTTAATTCTTTTTTACCCGGTAGACCTTCCAAAAACCGTGTAAAATTGTGTCAAAATTCATGGAAATATTGAAGATTGGTTCTTTAATTAAAAAAAAGCATGTTATTTTAAAAAAATCAACATTTTGGTATATAAAATCGCGTAAAAATGGTACTAATGAACACTCAATAAATAAATGATACTAAATATTACAGTGGAACCCCCAATTACACTACTCCGAATTAGGCGCTGAGTTGAAATATTTGCCGCAATCCCCCAATTGCGCGGTCGCATTCACATACAGTCAAACGTTAGCTAGCGTCTGCGTATTCAACACGTGCCAGGCTATACGCACACAGCCGGACGGCTTCACTCCTCCGACTTTACACGACTCCAAATTACACGGTCCCGATTTTAGTGTTAGTGGGGGTTTAACTTGTAACTGTACTCATATTACGCCCGAGAGGCATGAGAAAAGCTTTCGAAACTGAGAAGGTGGATTTAAAATAGTTGGAAAAAAATTAAGATAAGATAGAAAGGCCAATAGGGATGGCTAAAAATGGGATGTCGATAATTTGAAAAAAATGGAGATATCCAAAAAGACAAAACAAAATATAGAATACCAAAGTTTGGTCGGGAACAAATAATTAAAATATAGTATTTGTTCTTTTGGATGGACCGTGTTATTTCAAATCCGTGTAAAAAATGTCGTGTTTTAACAATGAAATTCAATAGAAATCTGCAGGTGGAATTTTAAAGCTCATTCTAGGTAGGGATCATAAGTGAGTAAATGCTAAAACTCTCGTAAATTAATGCTATGTCATTTTGCGTCAATGAACGCGCCAAATTGAAAACACATATTTAAATATTTTGTTTCTGGGAATTGTGTTAGAACAAATAATTCCTGTAAAAATATAGCATTTGTTATTTTTAGTGGACCGTTTAAAAAAGAGTTGAGTGAACATAGTTATATTTTATTTCTATGGATATAATATATATTAGAGTTGCTTAGCCACATTTTCTGAACTGATCTATTTTTTCAGTCTATCAAATTAAATATTTCTATAATTAGGAGTATACTACTTAAATTTAGTATGTATTCCTAATGTATCTCACTATCCGAATCTCGCTGTCAGATATTATGGTGTACACACACACACTATGAATATGGAACACATTTGGCAGCGTCTCGGCGAACAAATGGGAATGTTCGCCGGCACGTGCCTTGGTTGCCCACCCCTGGCTTACGCGTTCCACAGTTTCGGGATTGTGTCGTTATTGCGCGACGCCCACGCAATCATGCTCGGTCGCTTATTTATTTTTCAGGGGGTCGCCAACATTTTGTGTTCGGCGCCTTTGTAGAGGCGGCTTGTAAGGCGCCGTGAATAGGAATAAAGGCCACGTAAATGTTTTATTCAGCGCTGTGTGAGACGCCCACGACGCCGAGGTTTACGGCCGATGGTCGAGCTTCTGAGTTCGAAAAATTTTGACAAACTTCCGCCGGAAGATTGGAAAATTTCGGCCGGTTTTACTATTGTTCAATTTAATTACGGAAAGAATTATTTTTTAAATATAAACATCCGCATTATTTTAATAATGGACATTTGTATATTAATTTCGTTTTTCCGAACGTCTAAATTTTTCGTCTTATACATTACATATCCATCTTTCAAATGTACATAAAGCTTCTTTGTTTTTCTTAGTCATACAGCTCATTATTAACAGATAGTACCGTAGCATTGCAAAACGTTGAGATTGGAGGAATTTTTCACTTAGAGATGAATAGAACTTGATCATAATAATGTCAGGGCTTCGCATGACATAATCGTTTTTAAAGATGGCAGCAGAAACGTACAAGACATATTGTTTCTAAATTCAATTTTATTATTTGTTTATCATTAGATTCTTATTTTTTAATATAAAAATATATTATTCGTCGATTCTGTGAAAAAAACACATATGTACTTGCACATATTAATATGAGGAAAGTTTAACGTTTCAGTTAATTTATATATATTAATATTAATTACGTATTTATACAAAAACTAACGAATATAATAATAGAGTTAATTTACATTCTATAATAATATAATATAAAAATATAAGTCATTTTTATGGAAAAAGACTGGAAAAATGTTTTTTTATGATTTAGTTAGAAACTTTATGAAATGACGTAAGCATTATTATTGAAATATGTCGTCATATTGTGTCCTTGATTTGTGCGATGTCCTATTTATGCAGTCATAGTTTTTGATTAAAATTCTATTGCCACTTTTCAATATCTAAAATAGAAATACACGTGTCTCTCCGTCAATCATATAAAGATAATTAAAATTTGTAGTAATGAATATTATCTTCTTTTATTATTTATCTATTATTTTACTATTATCTTGTTCATTGTTTTCGGGTCCAACCGTAGGAAATTATAATTTCTCCTATTTATTAATTAATAATGTATGAGTTAAAATCTATTGCGAGAGATTACTCTAAAATTATTAATTTTAGACATCTGAAAAGGAAAAGAAACGGTGTTAATGCTGAACAATCGGCACTAAGCGTAAATCGCAGTCGCGAGACTCTCGAGAATTAAGTTCTAATTAAGAGGACAAATTTACCAGTTAATTCCAAGTGGCATGATGGCCAATAAAATGTTAGCTTAATTAACATCTTCATCTCTTTTCAAAGAAATCAAAATACAGTAATCCCTCCTATAACGTTTCCTCTAAATCGCTGCGTTTTATAAAATTCCTTGACAACCAAAGAGCATTGACCTTTATTTCGCTCGGCAATGTATTATAGATTTACGAAATATCTAAACTTACCTTAAAAGTATTATAATTTTGTAGAAAACAGCGAGTTACAGAAAACGTTATAGGAGGGTTGACTGTTTGAAATCCAACAGCAAGGAAGCAAAGCTCAATTTTAAAACATTTAACACAAAATGTTCAAGATTATACCTAGATTAACCGTGCCGATGGGGGTATATTGGATACCCCAAGTTTTGATTTTTCTCGAAGAGCTCATTTACATGTCAAAAACGTTTTGTATTTGTCTGAAAAAGTCTAAAGAATTAATATAATATAAATAATCATTGTCCTTTCTTGTCTGAAATTGCGAAAAAAATAAATAAAAACAACAGTATTCGCTGCTGTTGCCACGGTCGCGATGTTTTTTCTCGCTCGCATCGGGTACGATGTGCCGAGTGCGGGTGAAACCGTGCGATTGACACGTCCGACGAGAACTCAGTCGGCGGCTAGTGCTCAGTCTGCAGCGGGACATCGCCGAGTACGCTTTCCAATAATAGTAAAATGGTTATTTGATGATAAAATTCACAGCTTCGATGTGTCCAAATTGCGTAGCAACAAAATTAGACCCACAACTTTCAATATTAACCGATCCATCACGGCGGCTTGATAACAACTGCGTCGTCCGAAGGGAGTCTATTTATAATGGAAAATAGACCCCAAGTATTTCAAGTCAAGATATTGACGAATTATTCATCAATAACTTATTGATGAAGAATTATTCTAAGAATGAAAATAGTTATTCATGATATCCTTCATAATTTGGTCGATATTTTAGTTTAGTTTTAACTAATCAATATGATGCGTAAATGACAACGCTCTCGGCGATTTCATGTTTGACTCGCACTCGGCACACTGGATGCGGGCGAGAAAAAAAATCGCGCGCGTTGCAACAGCAGCGAATATTATTATTTATATTTTTCGCAATTGCAGACAATCGAGGACAATGATTATTTATAATAACACATCCCTCGATTTACGCGGTACCCATTTTACGCGGTCAGAAAAAACAATATTTTTTTTTTAAGAAATCAAACATATTTTGTGGATTCTTCTTCGATATGTATTCTTTAGATTTTTATAGACAAATACAAAAATGTTGCAACATATCGAATTTATATTAAAAGATTTATTCGCAATAGGATTGGCTATTGTCACGGCTAGGCTAAGAATAATGTGATAGTAAAATAGAGACGCATTTTTTATATATAGAATACAATTTCTCTAAATATATAGAAAAAAAATCTTTCGGAAAATGATCTTAAAAAAATGGAAAAAAATCATAAGGTAAATGGAATAAATGAAAACGGATATATCCAATTTAAATGGTTAAAAAAATATTTCCAACGCTGGTAACAAGACATGAGATAAAATAGACAATGATTATATTTTTTTTACATGCTTTGGTTTTTGCTCATCCTGTATCACCTATTGTGAGACATGAAGAAAAAAAGTTAAAACTGAAAAATAGCATGCTTCATTCAAAAATTTAGAATTCTTTTTGCGCTGGCCGTTATCCCGCCATTCCATTACCGTCGCCCATTTTCGCGGACATCTCATTAGGTTCCGGGGCGATCCTCATCATAGAGCCCAGACTAGGTTTGCTCTACCAAAACTGGGTTGGTTTTAAAAGCTTTTTAAGAGCTTTAGAACTTGAGACTCCCGCCGTGTTGACGGTCTCGCTCCGGTGCCGCGCAGCTGCGGACGGACAGCTGCTGCGCCCACCACCCACACGTGGATGCTGACTTCTATCCTCTTTTTCCAGAAATTCGAACCCGCGGGCGACACGCATTTTGAGGCGATTTTATCGGACTCTAATGCGACGACGCTCAATCTTATATTTATTATAATAATATTTCATCTATAAAATCAACATTATGGTGACATTCGTCTCGCACAGTCCTTTGAATCGCTTCTCCCTCAGCTGTTATTGCGCCTTTGAAGAATATGCATAAATCTGTCAATGCTTTACCCTAATTAAATGACTGCATACGAATTTAGAAGTGCGCCATTATATTATGTACTCAATTTTATCAAGAAATATGTGGATACATTGTGTATGTTGCAGATGAGTTCATCGAACTTAACTGTAGGGGTGTCTCTACCCTAGAGATGCAACCACCTGGACCTATTCACCTATAAAAACTCGTCTTCTCATAAACAGTTTACGTCAAGACGTTTGGCCGTATGCAGTGTGGCCATTTATTGAATTTTTTTTCGATAGCTCACCACACGGTTAGCAATGTGGCGTTTCATTCTCTCAAGACTCGGTTATCCGATCGTAACCAGAAGCCAGTGCGTTTTTTATGGCAGAAGCTGGGGTTCTTGAAACGGACATGCCACAGGTACATCCTGGGCTCATTACTCATCACGAGGCCGTACCTCGATCTATGTTTGGATCATATCATCGTTTAATTGGGGAGGGGACTGTTGAAAAAAAGCGTTTACCAGCAAGGCACATGTGATTATTCAAATTCGTGTATACACAACCACCGATTAACATCCGCTGCCCGTAATGGATTTATTCTTTAATGAAAAATGTGTGTCAAAAAAGCTGGTAAATGAAATGAGTAAGCGACATTTTTGCCTGAAATAAGCATCGCCACGTGCTCGACACATATAATTTCAGCATTGAATCCAACATGCGATAGGAATGTCGTAGTGTATATAATAGCGCTGTTCAAAGTATGATTGTGTATTTTTTTTTTCAGATCTTCGATATGCGTCCCGAGCCCCGGTTGCAGTTTCCCTGAGTCCACCCCGGCGTCTTCACAAGGTACACTTTTTGTTTCTTCGGCGGTCTCCTGTATGAGTAATAAGGCATGTGCTAAAACGGATGGTGCATTCGTTTCGATTCGCACATCTGGCGTGGACACGTGGCCTGTCGCCACATCGGCATTAATATTGAACCGTAGCGAAATCTATATGACCTCAGGCGACACGTGGCATCGCCACCACCTATAAAATCGATGATTTATTATTTAACCGGGAATTTTTGTTTTAAAGGAAATGGATTGTTTTTTTTATGGTAGACCGACAAAGAATCTCCTGGCATTGATACAAAGATAATTTAATTTATCGCTCGTAATAACATCGTCACGTGACCGTACAAAATATCGCTCCTCTATTTTTTATCATAATAATTCGTGAAATATTGTCAATTTTTTTCTGAATTAATAAGATGATATCGCTTTTTTCATATTTTTTTCTGATTCAGACGATTTAATACGGACTGATTTATTATATATGTTTAATGCAGGATATAAATACCATTTTACTTAAAAAACGATATAAATTTGCATGATTTCTTAATAATATCTTTTTTACGCGATTTGCCATTTTTTAATATTCACAAAGATAAGATTTTACTAAAAATTTATGTTTGCTCTAACATGATTTTCAACCATAAAAAAAATCAATCGCGTATATTATTTTATTTACTGGGATTTCATTATTCCCATATTTACACGATTGTTATTTATTTTAAATAACAAGGTATTATTTAATTTTTGGATTTTTTTCCGTTTACGGTTTTTAGTGGAACCCATTCACCTTATAAAAAAAGAATCAAGTGTATTTGTATGAAACATGGCTATTACTATCTATGGTACTTGAACTCAATATTGGAGATTTAATTCGTGTAAATCAAGTCTAAGTAGAGTGTTTCACGGTTTTTGTGGAATGTGAGTAAGTCTAAATTGATAAAAACTAGAATAATTTTCTCATTTTTAAGAAAATTCAATTATTTATATTTCTGATCTTTGTTTTAACACGGTTATTATTAATAATAATACGGGGAGTTTTCGAATAACATCGAGATTAAGATTCGCCATCTTGACGTAAGTCGAATTTTAAATAAAAAAAATGATATGATAGACGTAAAATTTACGTTTTTTGTTTTTATTTCCGATTACTAATTTTTAACTATAACTTTAACTCTTTATAAAAAAATAATTATACACAATATATTTTTATTATTTGTGATTCGGTTTATTTTTCTTATAAACATGCTTAGTTTAATATGTTTTATAATCTTCATAATAACAGCCAAGTGCTTGGTGAACAATATTGTTGTTTTTATTTATTTTTTTCGCAATTGCGGACAATAAAGGTCAATGATTATTTATATTTATTCTTTAGACTTTTTTTAGACAAATGCAATAAGTTTGTGACATATAGGATTTATATTAAAACACTTGGGGTCCCAAATAGACCCCATCGGCACGGCTAGGTTAAGCAAAATGTACAATAATATTGGTAATCCCTTCTACTTCTACATCTCTTTAGAATTCATATAGTTTATATCAGTGCTTCCCAATTACTTTCATGTCACGGCCCCCTAAATCTGAAAGAATTAATTCCCGCCCCCCGCCCAAATAAATATTTTATAGTTTTATTCAGATTATTTGCCAATAATTATTACAATTATAATACACACATATTCATAATAAAAAATCGTTTTAAACCTTTCCGCGAGATAGCCATCGTAATTACCATGAAACAGTAAAACTCAGCACTGAATACATCTCTTTGCACAAAATGCTAAATAATCTTGTTTCTAATTTATTCTTATTTGTCATTATTTTTTTCTTTTATATTCTTATTTTTTTTTCTTATTTATTCTCATTTTATTATTATTTATTCTGATTATATTCTTATTTATTCTTAATTATTTTTATTTTTTCTTATTTTCTTATTATTTATTCTTATTTGTCCTTGTTTTTTCTTTTTTATTCTTAGGTTGGGTTGGGTTGGGTTGCGTTGCGTTGCGTTGCGTTGGGTTGAGTTAGGTTAGGTTAGGTAGGGTTGGGTTAGGTTAAGTTAGGTTAGGTTAGGTTAGTGGCGGTCTTCATTTGGTCGCTTCAGCATGTGAGGGGTCTTGCCCCTTCCCCTACGTCCTTGTACGTTTCCAAAAGCCACGAGCTTCTCCAGGGTCTCGTTTCTTCTAGGGAGATGTTCAAATTAGCAAAGAAACTTTTTGAGACATGTATTAGAAAGTCGTTCATCTGTATTGTTCTTCATTTCTTTCAGTACAGACACGTTTATGCGTCTAGCAGTCCATGGAACTCTTAGCAGACGTCGCCAGCACCCAAAGGCGTCAATTTTTTATTTAATGTTCTTCTTTATGGTCCAGGTTTCTACGCCGTAAATAAAAACTGAAAATACCAGAAAATGCCATCCCTCATCGACTTCTTATCTCTGGTTCAAATTTCCGTTTCTCGTAAGTAGAGATCAGAGATATAGAATTTATTTAACCCTCTCCAGATCCGGTAGATTATTATTTCTATCGACTGTCTTCAGCTTGGTTTTAGTAATATTGTTTTTGAGTTCTAGTTTTCTACTTCCACAGACAACACTTTTGAGCAGGTCGGCTATTTTTGCTGTAAAAAAAACTGAAAAACTTATATAATAAAAATATATATTTATATGGTCTTATGTCGAGAATTAACTGTATAATAAAATTCATTACCGCGAATGAAAATTAATGAAAAACATATTTTCTCTTCTGATTCGTCTAATATCTTCGGCTTTTATATGTCATTTTACGTCAACTGTATTTTTTATTTATAAATATATAACTTTATTTACATATAAATATACAGTCGGATTATAGAGCTTTGTTGAGTTTTTATTTGTTATATTGTAACTCTTTTGTATTGATTTAAACGAATACCGAGATTAACCCCCTCCTACTTGCCTGGACACAGTCGAGAGGGTAAAATCCGATACCAACATGGTAGAAGATGTACGTCCAATGTCAGCAATGGCGAAGAGAGGGAAACTCTTTACAAAAAACCGCATACCAAGACGGCTCGGGTCCCCGCGATATAGACACCAAAGTGGAGCCCCACGTCACGTGTGCCATTCGAGAGTTTGGTAAGGCCCATGCCCTCAGCGAGTGAGAGCCTTGTGGCTGGCAAATGATGATGATTATACAGTCGGATTAAAGAGCTTTATTGAGTTTTTATTTGTTATATTGTAACTCTTCTGTATTGATTTTTAGTAGTTGATTTAAATACTAATTAAATACATTATAACAATTTCTGGTGCTATTGAACGAATTCTCGATTCATTAAGTTCAGCTTCCTAATTTTATTTCCCGTTGTTAGTTCGTGATTAGATTACAACAATAATTTAGCATTTAATAAAACAAACGCCAAGAGATTAAATTATTTTCACGGAATTATTCACAGTTGTCAACGGTTGTTGATTGTAGATTGAACGTTAGACTCTCGGGTCATTGCACTGGTTCCAGCCTCCCCTCAGCTTCCGCTTGGTTATGGCTTTTGACTATATTTTTTTTCGCAGGGCCGCCTCACCGTAGACGTACAAAAAAAAATCTTACCCCAATTGTATTAGATTTCAAGAAATACCGTAAAAAATGCAATCTAGCACGCCGCAGTCTGTATTATCACGCCTGTTTCACCACGAGAGTTTTGCAATGCGTCAGGTGTCGGAGATGGAATCAGCATCGCCGCCGATTATTTGTTTTCGGCCTCGGAATCATTTAAACAATTTACATTTCGCGCCGTTTTGTTCCGCCGAGATGCATGCGTGATAAACAATTTACGTGACGGGATGTGATCTCGTTAAGTTTTGATACATTCACTCTCGCGATTTATGCGGTACCCGATTAACGCGGTTTATGCGGAATTTATTTATTTATAAATATTAAAAGCCTTTCAGGATAGTCCCAATCAGATACATCAGTGGTAGCTTTTACATAGCATGCGCCATACAACTCAGCACATTTTCTATCTTTTATGTTCATGGTTGGGGTTGTAAAATAAATATATCTTCTTTAACCAAACCAGGAAAACGACCCTCAAATGAGATTTGCAATAATTTAAGGATTTGTCTTAGTGCAATTGGTTTTACCTAATATTGACGGCGCTCCGTCAGTACATACACTGATATCCGTCAGTAGACACACTGATGTCTTTTCTTCAAACTGGCTAGTTGAAATACGCCACTTAAAATCTTCATCGTTTGGCGCATGCGCCATAGATTAGCCACCTCTGAGATACATCATTCACTTGTGTCAGCGGTATTTTTAATCGTCTGAAACGTAATTTTCGGTAAGGCGTATACCTCTTTCAATGATTCTCTCTTTGGGTTCTTGTTGGTAAAAACGACAAAAATGACAAAGCGTCGTATTTTTACGGTTTTTTCTTTCATCTTCAAGAATAACAACAACCCGAAGGATCAGGCATCATAACGATGTTGTTGTTTTTATAAAAATTCTTTCCACAGCCGTGTAAATCAAAATACGTGAAACCTTTTCGACAGCCAAACAATAACGTAAGATTTTAATATGGCTATCAATGTCAATACATTTACGTATTAGACAATCGGACTTTTTCAATGTCAAAAATAACATATTTACATTTATTTTGCCCATCACTTTATTCAGATTATTAGTTTTTCTTGTATGTATGTGTCCAAAATGCTAAGGATATCCCAGTGATAGATTATAAAGAGCATAATGGTAATCTCTATATGTTCGATGATGATGTAATTAATTTTTACGGCATCCATTTAATCTGCAACATAACAAACAGCATCAGATGTTAACACATACCTCACGGCGGCTCGACACAATCGCGTCATCCGAAGGGGGTCGAATTATTCATCAATATGTAGACATTTTTCTTAAAAATGGATTATTCTAAGATAGAAGAATATGTATTACATAATTTTGTCAATATTTCGGATATTTTAACTAGTCTCGCCCCAGACTGAGCTCTCGCCGCTCGCGTCAATCGCATGTTTCATTCGCACTCTGCATTTCGTACCATATGCGAGCGAGAAAAAACATTACGCGCGTGGCAACAGCACCGAATATTGTTGTTTTTATTTCTTTTTCGCAATTCCAGACAATAAATGACAATGATTATTTATGATATTTATTCTTTAGACTTTTTTAGACAAATACAGAAAGTTTATGATACATAAGATTTTTATTAAAAGAGTTATTCGAGAAAAATAAAAAAACTTGGAGCACCCAATAGGCTTGGAGAAAATGGAAATGTTTTTCTTCCTTTTTTTCGTCTTCGAGACTATGAAAAAATTCCGAGTCGGTCATATCCGACGTGTACGGACGCTGTAGAATTATAACTGTGTTGTTTTTGGCCATATCTATCAAAATTTTCCTTTTTTTTCACAAGTAAAAAATCGTCGTACACACAAAAACGCGTTAAATCTTATCGACAGCCAATATGGTTACTATTGTCAACATACGTCAAGGACAAATGTACCAACAAAACAACAAAAAATTAGACAATTGGACTTGGAGAGAAAAAAATCCGCATATTTTCTAATCAAACCTTGTATTGTGCAACCAATGTTGCAATAAGTGCATCGTTTAACATTATAAATTATTATCAGCATCCATGTATGGTGTTGTTTTGTTCCATGGGTTTCGAATTACACCATTGAATGAACCTACACGGCATTCTTCAAATTTCTAGTCGATATCGGCACACAGACCTTCCGCATGTAGTTCAAGGCCGACGCAGGCAAGAAATCTGCCAATTTCTGCGAACTGAGGTCCATTTGACCCCGAATGTTCACAACTGCCCCCCTTCGTCCCCCGATCGTCCCGTCCCCCCCACTCCCGAGACATCTCGCGTTCGCCGGACGACCGAGACTGGCGGAGCAGGAAGCTTGGAACGGTTCCAAGCTTTCAGTATACCAAAACATGAACGGGTGCCAAAGCGTAAAACTATTATCTCTTTCCGAATGTTAACATTCTTCTTTTTTTTCTGCTAGGCCCGCGCCGAAGTCTCGCTTGTTTCGCATTGTTTGTGTTACAAGCGCGATGAATTTTGAATGAAAGGCGAGCTTTATTTGAATTTTTTTGAAGTAGGCTCTTTTGGCGCCGGTCGATTTATTCGTACCGTATATCTTCAGCGCGCCGCTGAAGGTTTTGTGGACTCGGAAAGCGACACCAGATGTTCGCTTATTCTACGACAATGAGACCCATTCAATCCCGAGGCGGGCGTTACATCCCTCGCATTCGGCTAGATTTGATTTTGACAATAAATGTTCGTTTACAATCGAAACGATAATTGGCAAGAGAAGCGCGGCTTTCAGCCGAGCGTGTAAAATCGCCATTTTATAGCGTCAAACATTTATCATTGTCATTATGATTTTTTTCGTCTAATTTATTTAGACACGCGAGTTTAAACTTAGATTTTTCTTAAAATTAAACAGCAATACGTTCATAATAGATATATTCATGCTCCGAGTTATTGATTTAAAATAATTTGAATAATAATGAATCGGTATTTATGTTAGCCGAGGCACGTTTACGCAATTATTAATTAGAAGTCATATAATAATAATGCGTTCGTAATATTTTTTTTTATATAAACGTTAAAATCACGTTTTCTTAGTTAGAGCAGAATTTACGTGTAAATTGAAAATCCGTTTTAATGATATTCTTTGTTACATATATAACACCCTCTTTTAAATTTAAATTTATTAGTAAGGTTTTCTTAATTTGCCAAGTTTAGAGAGACTGGTGTGTGAAGATAGATACTCTTGATTAGATTAAATGTAAATAAATATTACCATCTTGTAGTATTATTAATGTTAACCGAATCAGTGAATATTTTATTTTGAAGTAATATCAAACTATGCCTTTTCGTAGATTTATTATTTTGATTTCGATAAAGAAGAAGAGAGAAATTTTCAATCGCGCATGGTATGAGTTACTCTATGTTACCGATTTTGAGAGTAGTGAGATTTATCAGTGGAGGCTCGAAGGTAAAATATTTGAGGTTGCGCAGAAGTTTTTTTTGTTATTATTATTTTTTTGAATATATAAACTATAATTCTACATTCCCTTATTTTTAAGGAACATGTGCATGATTCCCCTTATGAAGGACCATGAACATGGATTTCATGGTTGTTGCTCGCTTTTCAGATTATATTTTTGACAATTATTTTTTTGGGAAATGAAGGTAGTCAGCCTTCACCTCACCCTTCTGTTAGGCAGAGGGACTCATAATTGTTCAGAAAGGTCACCCCCCTGAAGAACTTGACAATTATAATTCTATTGTAATTACCTTCAAGCTATGACTACGAAAGATTAAAAATAAAGACTCAGTATAGAGATCCCCCACCCCTCTGTGGCCCCTCATCCAACCAATACACGACGCTGGTAGCGTTGACGAGCAGACATTAGTTAATTAATAATGATCGTTTTAGTGCAGTTTATTTTTTTTTATTCAGTTTAATTAATTATTATCATTAATGGAATCACTGCTATCCGTTGCCCTGTTGAAATCTTTTTATGCGACTTAAACAATGAACTTATTCTAGACATCGCTTTTGCCTCCTTTTAAGGATTCGACGGAAATGTGATTGTCGTTAAACAGATTCATTGCTTTTATTGCCACAAACTCTGATCTTTCCATGGTTTTCCTCCAAGTAATTTTATCAAAATCTTTATTTCCATGCAATACAATTAGACCACAGTTTTTTCCGAATCCAACTAAATATTCTCCCAGCTAAACCGTTCTAAGATTTATCGATGTTCTTAGGCAGGTTGAGATTTGGAAGTAAGATCTGTTTGTCACCTTGAAGTATTCTTAAAATATAATGCTTAAACAATATGATGTTTAATCAGACTGTTTGAATTTTCATGAAAATTATATAAAAAATCTTATGTAATAATAATCTTTATAGAAACGCCTTCCGGCATCGGTGGCGTAGGCGTGGGGATTTGGGTATTCATGCAAAAGCTCCAAGAAGTTCCCCCTCCCTCATAAAATATTTTGCTTTTATATTATATATTAACAATAAATAAATAATATTAATGCGAAAATCTATATCCGCAGCTTGTTTGGATAAATGATCTCCGTAACGTAAAATGTCGTATTAAATTCTTGACATACGATCATCTCCCCCTTACGACCGTTCGGACTTATGATGAAAAGAAAAAATCGTTAAAATAATATTTTTTTCAATTTTCTTAAATGTTTCTTTCACTATTCAAAAAA
Organism: Philopotamus ludificatus; assembly: GCA_022495035.1. Lineage (NCBI taxonomy): Eukaryota > Metazoa > Arthropoda > Insecta > Trichoptera > Philopotamidae > Philopotamus > Philopotamus ludificatus. The sequence continues at coordinate 31,604 of JAGXCT010036528.1, read as the reverse complement.
TGATGTAACTAACATTATGCGAAGTAGAAATGGTCGACCTGCTCAAAAGTGTTGGCTGTGGAAGGAGAAAACTAGAATTTGAGAGCAATATTACTAAAACCAAGCCGGAGATAGTCGATAGAAACAATAAGCTATCCAGATCCGTTAATCTTTCCGATCTGGAGAGGGATAATAAGTTATATATATATCGGATCTCTACTTACGAGTAACGGAAATTTGAACCCGAGGTAAGAAGTCGAATGGAGATAGTTAAATATGCATGTCAAAGCTATCGATAATTTTGATAAACAGGAGGATATCCAAAAAGCCAAAAAATGTTTAGGGCAGAGTGGTATTCTTAATTTTTAATTACGGCGTAGAAACCTAGAACATAAAGGAGAACATGAAAAGGAAATTAACGTCTTTGAAATGTGGTGCTGGCGACGCCTGCTGAGAATACCATGGAGCGTTAAAGATAGCCGATTTTCCACTTCATCTCTCAAAAGGATTTTTCGTTAATTTGGACATCTTGTTAAAAGAAACGAGAGCCTAAAGGTGGCTCTTGGAAACGTACAAGAACGCAGTGGAAAGGGCAGGGCATCTACCCACGATCGAGATGCGGAATGCAGAAAATCCTGGAGAGACAAAATCAAGAAGATTCGGAACAACAAGAATGGTCACGATCGTGTCACGAGGGTGCCGACTCAAGAAGATGAAATTGTTGCAGTACATTGTGTCATCGTTAACTACAATCTATAATTTCAAACACTTGGGGTCGCAAATAGACCCCATCGGCTCGGCTAGGTAAAATAATCTCGCTTTTAACCTTTTTCCGTACTCCAATATGTCATAAACGTACCATTATGTCATAAGATTTAAAATTTCAAAAAAAGTCAATTAATCATTTATAATAAAATTCATGTTAGTATTAAGGGAGACGCGATATTGTATTCATGGCTACCAGTAAAGTTTATTTACGCCACTGTACGAATTACAACAAGGAAGAAATGTTACAGAAGCGTGTAAAAATCTATTGAAAGTGTTTGATGAAAGTATAGTTTCTGATTTTTCAAATATAGTCAATCTTCCTATAACGTTTCCTGTAAATCGCCGTTTTCTACAAAATTCTAATATTTTTATGGTATATTTAGATATTTCGTAAATCTATAACACATTGCCGAGCGAAATAAAGGACAAGGATTTTTTTTAAAAATCATCGATTTAGAGGAAACGCTATAGGAGGGCTGTCGGTAGGTGATTTCAATCTTCCTGATAAGCCACGCTCTGGGCGACCATCTTTGATCGACAACCATACTGTCAAGATCATGTTAGAGCAAAATCCTTTTTTGAAAACATCCGAGATTGCAGAAAGGCTCGATTCAGCTCAACAAACCATTTTGGATCATATTTGGAATCTAGGATTAGGGTGGAAATATTCGAGTTGGGTGCCTCATGAGTTAAGCGAGATGAATTTGAATGATCGAGTCATCATATGCACATCTCTGCTCGCACGAAACAAAATCGAACCCTTCTTGGACCGGACGATAACTGGGGATGAAAAGTGGATTACCTATGAAAACATCGCAAGGAGAAGAGCATATTGTGAATCCAGAAAACCTGCCTCCTCCACATTTAAACCGAAGTTGAGCCTGAATAGGAGAACGTTGTGTGCATGGTGAGACATTCGAGGACCAATACATTTTGAGCTGTTGAAACCGAACGAAAAGCTAAATTCGGAGAGATACTATCAGCAATTTTATACATTAAAAACGGCACTCTAAGAAAAGAGGCTGGCGATGTTCAATAGGAAGGATATCATCCTGCTTCACGATAATGCTAGGCCACATACTGCTTTGGGGACTAGTCAGACACATGCAGAGCTAGGCTGAGAAATTCTGTCGCATCTACCATACTCCCCACACCTTGCACCCTCCGATTATCGCTCGTTTCTGTCCATACAACATTTTTTAGAGCGCAAAAAATTCAAAAACGAAGAAGATATCAGATAAGCGCCGGTTAAATTTTTATCGCTTCTAGGCATTTTTAAAAATGGGATAAATTCATAAATAATAGTAAGAGAGAGGTATGAAAATTTTATTACAGTCAGCCCTCCTATATAACGTTTCCTTTTAATTGTTGTTTTCTACGAAATCCCTTGCCAGTCAAAGAGTAGAGACCTTTATTTCGCTCGGCAATGTATTATATATTTACGAAATATATAATAAGACCATGAAAATATTAGCATATTGTGGAAAACATCGATATTTTGACATTTTTGTTTATTAAAACCTCAACAATACATCAGTGTAAAAACATATCATATATAAATGTATACATAAACATATAAATACATATATACATAAAGTGGCAGAACGGCACGGCGAAGGCGGAGCGAGCCCCGACCGAGACAGTATAGGATTGGCGAGTAGAGGTTTTCTGAACGGCCCTTCCTACGGCAAGGCTAATTGCTCAGCCTACCTTGAGGAGCCATTATTGCGATAAAAAAATACCTTAATAGACCGACACTCTTTTATTCCCAAACCTCGCCAACCAGGCCATGGATAGGAATGGAGGCGATTCTTGCCCGACTTTGGCCGGTAAATCCTATAGGTCTCTTGGAAGCAGGGCCGTTTGCGACCAGATCCTGGTGTCCGATGGGCTGGGGCCCGTCTGTCACCACCAAACAACTCTATTTTCACGAAGCCAAACTCAAACACCTGGCGGATGTGTTCCGAAGTTTGATCGGCACACCCACAAAAGTTGCAGCGTGGATTATCCCGATAAGTCCGAGCTCGCATAGTTTTGAGTTGAACGCACCATGTCCCGCGTTGAACTGTGGTATATGATGGTTTGGCTTAATCCAACGCATCCTTGAGCGGGCCCGGACATCAGGGAAGAACAGGTACCCGACACGGCCCGGCGGCTCCTGCGACCAACGCCTTGTTCACAGTCGTACGGTAGATGGCTGCGCAGACCAGTCCTGGCAGCCGTTCACAGGTGGGGAGATGGCCACATCACCAATAAGGGCCTCAAACACTCTTGTATTAAGCCATATTGCAGGACTGACCTGAAGCTCTAAGTCCAGGAGCAGAACTCCGGCCAGGACGGCAAGAGCCGCCGTGGACGAGGTCCTATATGCCCCGGTGAGCATCAGGAGCGGTAGCCTGAGAGGAGGCGTCGGGGAATTGTTGATGTACTCGCTCTATGGGCCCAAAAGTTGGCGGCATAAGTAACAATGGGGACAAATATTGCTTTCGTAAAGGATGTGGAAGGATTCGTGACTCGGACCATGGCGAGCCTTTACTCTCGCCGGTGGACGAAATGCAAACACAGTTTAACACATCGACACATTTATTAAATAAAAAGAATTGTTACGAGGCAGCAGTTAGGTTACGAAGTAATCACGTGATCTCTGGCAATGACGGCACTCCTGGCGATCGAGAGCCCAGAGTGTCGTAGAGGCACCCTTCCTTGATGATCCTCGACGAGGGGCCGGCTGGGGGCACGGAGTTGCTCGACGTAGCATGCCAGTCTGCGGTCCCAAGTCGTGGATGCTGAGTAAGGAGTCCTGGTTGATCTGGTTGGTCGCGCTGATCATAAGATCGGTGTCGGAATAAATTGGCCATACGGGAGGACGAGAGAGTCTCCAGAATCACCGCGAAGCGGCGCAACGCAGGAGCTGCGTTCACGCGACTGCGGGCGGAGGTCTGCGCGGGGGAAGCGTGGTAGATTTCCGGAGCCGCCGCGTATTGTTGCCAAGGCACAACACGACGTTGGCCCAAACACGTGGAATAACCACCACACTTTATAATAAATCTTCATATTTTGGGAATTGATACCCCAGTTGGCACCAGCGACCCTGCCGAAGCAGCCGATGGCGTGTTTCGCCTTTTACAGGATTTGTCCGGTGTGGCAGAGCATTCCAAGACTGGTGTCCAATTGGACCCCGAGGTATCTCCCAGAGCTGCGGATAGGAAAGTTGCGGTCGTGAGTAAGTCCAATGCACGGGGGCCGCTTGAGCTGGCCTTTTATGAGGACGCCGAAGCATATTTGTTGGGCGCAATTTTGAGTCGGTTAGTTGAGTCTCGAGCACTAAAGCTAAAACATCGATATAAAGGAAACGTTATAGGAGGGCTGATTTTGTTTTATTTTAAAAACTACCGCGTAAAAAAGTGTCGAGCGCGTTTCGGATCGCCGATACATCGTTTCGATCGGCGATCGCTTTTCCGTCGGTGATGGCGGAGGGCGGAGGGAGGGTGGCGCTGATTTTCCGCGCGGAAAGCTCGGAGACGACGAAGCTCCGGCGGCAGCATGACGCCGGCGGCCCCGCTGACGTCACGGCCTATCGACCAATGGCGAGCCGCGCTGGGGCTGCCGCGCTCGGCCCGGCCGTTCCGCCGACAGCCGCCGCCGCGCTCGCACGCCGCCGCACCGCTCGAGCCGCAGCCGCCGCCAGCAGCCGCCGCAGTCGCAGGCCGGCCTAGGATGCCAACTGTGCTCGGTGAGAACCTCCTCTCTCGTCTATCGTCTAAACGACGTCCCGAACAAACGAGAGTGATTCGCGCGCGAACCGTGATATTTTGTGAGTAAACGAACTGTCCGTCGCGTCTTTCGCAACCGTCAGACTAGTGAATTTGATCGTCGATCGTTTTTATTATCCGGATCGTTCGAGTGTGCGCCAAAGATGCGTTTTATCTAGTGAAAATTATCTTTTTAAATTGCATATTAAAAATTTAATCAACAAATAATTATGTCCGCCGAAAAAATGCGCTGCGATTGATAGCCGCCGTCGTTAATTAATATCGTCTTCGATTAATATTATTAACCGTATGCGAGGCGTGTGTATATCGCGAGCGAAATTGTTTTCGAGACGTTTATCGTGTCTTCGCTCGGTGTTTATTTTGAACGCTTCGGCCGCAGCCGAGCCGACGGCCGCGCGGCCGCGTCGCGGCGTCTCGCGGCGAATTTTCCGCCGGCTCGGAAAATTTTCGCGCCGCTTCCGGAAGCGTCGCCCTCTCCTCGCCGGGCGGACGCAAAAAAAACGCGGAAATTGACTATGCGTATAATATGGCGCAGGGTGACGCAATCGCGGCCAGATGATAATCGATCGCCGGAGCGGTCCTGCCTCGCAGCCCCGAAAGCGCCGCGGTAATTGCGCCGACGACGATGACCGCCGTCCGCGGGGGCTCCCGATTTTGCGCGCCGAATCGACGGCCGAGAGCGCGCAATTAACGCGGATCGGGTTGCGCTCTCCGCCGACATCTCCGGCGTCGCGAACATTTTTTGCCATATATATTATTAATTAATAAAACAAATCGAATTTTTTTTCCCGGGGCCGACGCGCCGAAATTTACGCTTATTATAATAATATATGCGGCGAAATTGGTAGACGCGCGCAGAAATATGTTTTTCTTCGCGGAGTGCTAATTTTTCGCCGCGAATAGCAGGTGTTGCAAATATATATTTATATATAAATAGCCCCGTTACTATTTTATTTTCGTATATAATGGAATAATTAAATATGACGGATCGAGCGACGGGGGGATAAATCATAAACCTCCGCCGCTCCCGATTTCCTTATTATAAACATAATTAATTCCGCGCTCTTTTTTTTATCCCGCATTTTTTATTATTAATTATTATCGTTGATAATTGCCCGCGCCTGTCGCACAATCCCTCATCTCGAACGGCCGATATTGTTACGCGAAGAAGAGATCGCTCCCGGTTTCCGGGCAGATTTTCCGAAATCGAGAGGGCGACCTTCGCTTTCGACGCGCGCCGTGACCCGCGCTATCCGATCTGCGAAAATGCATTGCGGATCGAACCGCAATTGATTGAATTGCGACGCGTCACTATTTTTTATGATGTTAGTTTTTCGGCTCGACCGAGACGTATCGTCGTGTCGATGACACAATACCGGTGGCCCCGAAGAAACGGCTGACCCAATTCGCCGAGTAGAGCGAGGCGTAAAAAAGCTTGGACTACAAATAAAAAAAAATCCGAGATAAAACCGACGATTATCGTCTCCTACCGGGACGTATAATAAATCGGATCGAACGCCTTAATGGACGAAAACGAACGAATTACTATCGTCGATTCTTTCTTCGGATACGACTTGAAAATTTACGTTCATATTGAGAAATTAATTATATCAGATGCATTTTCATCTGAAAAATGCTCGTCAAATATATATTATCATCCACAGTGCATTTATTCTGTACTTTCGAGTGTAGAAATTGATTCAAATCCTGATTTTCTGAGACTTCAACAGTTTTAATTTAATTTGGAGTGAATCGATGTTAATTATTAAGCTAAGAAATAATTTATTCATGCCCTGTAGTTTCGTATTTAAATAATTGAGAAGGGCCAGTTGTTATCTGATAATAATGTTTTTTCAACAGGTTGTTCATTTTCCTGTACTAAATCATTTATAAACGACATTTTTCAATTTCCAAAATCTACTCTAAGTCTCTCCTCTAGAATGGACAAGTTCACCATGTTGCAAATCTAACAACTTATAATATTCTCGTATATTTAATGCTCTTGTTCTAATTTTATTCAATAATTTTACACCATTAACATAAAATATTACATCTTTAAAGTTAGTCCACATAGTACAGGACGATTAAAAAAATCATGAGCCAAACATATTGGCCCAAAAGATATTTTAGCAAACAACTTGAACCAAGCTTTTATTTAATTAAAAAAATATATAATGAGAGCAACTCATAGATTCGACTACACTGCTGAGTTTGCTATAATATCATTTTAGATTTTCTACCCATGATTTTACTTTTTCAAATATGTCCGATCCTCTTGTTTCACCATACAATGATTCCAGACTGGGAAGTTGAAATACGCCACTTATCTTTCAATGCGCCACGTTTGGCACATGTGCCACAGGTTGCCTACTTCTAATATGATATACAGTTAATCGCGATTGTTTAGTTATGAAATTGATTCATATCGGAATCATTTTCATAGATTATTTCTGAACTAGTAATACATTATTTTCAATTTCACTCAGAATTAATAAATACTGTATATGTAAATTTTAATTAATATATATTTAAGAGATATAAGCAACACGTAAACCGTATTAGATCTTGAAAATCGAGGCACTTATATTTTTTATTTAATTAAAATAAATTTGCAATAAACATGTGTTTATCATCAACATAACTTATCTTCATATTAATCACGCTGTTTACAATTTTTTTTGTGTAAAATGAATAATAATACAAGAAATGAATAAAAAAATATTTTTATTACAAATAAATTATCCCCAGCCATTCATTTATACGGTAGATAGGTTAAATTAACCGTGTAAATCGAGAATAATTAATAAAAAAAACATATGAAATGCATCCGTATTAAAATTGATTGTAGAACTTATAAAGATAAACAAATATTGGCTCTCACTCTCGCTAGAAGATAATGAAATAGCTCTTCTTTATTTTATTGCCCGTTAGTTACCATTACGGTCGGTTTCAATTGCATTCTTATTATATTCTGTCGGCTGCAGAAGAGCTTCTCGGTAAATTGTCCCAACTTTATTTAACGGCTACGTATTTTCATCTTTTTTCTAAAAAATAAATCACTATACAGAGGTAGCTATATTAACTCTTTCCACTGTCAGAGTGGGTTTTTAGTCAAAACTCCGTATAAATCTCATTCATTTTATTTTACAAATACATAAAAAAAAATCATTGGAATAAATAAATATTCAGGGCCAATACGTCTGGCCCACAGTGTGGAAAAAATCACTTATACAAGCAATTAATTAATTTGAATTCTTATGCCAAAGCAGAATCCGTACTTTAAGCGAAACCGTGCAAATTGAGCGATCAGTTATTACATGTTTTTAAATTAAAACGAATAAAAATGGAGCAAATCTCTTAAAATGTAGAAAATTATTTTTGATATAATCTTGTATTATTATTTCATTTGTTTACGTTTACGTTTTTTGCGTTAACAATTTTTTGCTCTATTAAATGATTGTAAGCAATGATAATTATTTTTTTTGGCTAATAAAGATTTTTTATGTATCGGACAGCCGCTCTTATTACTTAAGAGTATTTGATCTGTTTGATTTGACTGATAAAAAACGTAATTAGAAGAAAAACGTAGTTTCGGGGTTAGAAAAATATATATATTTTTTTTTTTTATAAATCACGAAAATTGGTTTGGTAAATATTTTTGTGCTGGTTTTCAGCTCTTTCGATCGTTTAGCCTTGTACGTTTCCAATGCTAGTAAAATAGCTTTTAAGGCCCTTAATATGCCTCATAGCATCTTCTTTTGTTGGAATTGGATAGATTAAATTGACCTCTTCTTTACCAGATAATTTTTTGTCGGATAAGTTTTATAAAGATGTGACTATCTCCACAATATCATCGATATCCATAACTTTAATTGTCATCACGATAATGTCGAGGTCCATGAAATTTTGAATTTATTCCTAGTCATCAATAGCATTGTGCGGTGTAATATCTTCTACTAGTGTTTCTCGCCTGGCTCTGCCTAGGCTCTCATTGCTAGTATCTTCTACTTCATCTCGTTAAATCTTCTATTTCATCTCGGCTGTTGTTCGATTCCTCTTCTTAAAAAAGTCCGTCGATTTTTCATTGAAAAACTTTTTCAAATGCGTTTTCACTTCTCCAACAGTATTAAATTTTGTACCTCTTAATGTATGCTCTAACGATCTGAAAAGGTAGTAATCTGCGCGAGATTCGGTGAATAGGGTGGATGAGTTAAAAGTTCCAATCCAAGTTCCCTTATTTTTTCCTGTATTATTTTCCTGCGTTATCGTGTTAAAGGATCCTTTTTTTTGTTATCGACCAAAACAGATCGTTTTTTATGAGCTCTTATTTCATTTGCTCGAGATGTTCCCAATACACTGTCGATGTAACTATCTGACCAGGTTCAAGAAATTCATAGTGTATAATTCCAGAAAAATCCCACCACACACAAACAAGGACCTTCTTTATGTTTAGTGATGGTCAAAGGGTCGGAACATTGTACTTCTCCGTGAGAAAGCCATTGTTTTTTCGTACAGGATTATTGTATAACACCCATTTCTAATCTCCAGCTACAATTCGCCGCAAAAACGGATCGGCTTTATACCGAGACAAAAGAGACGCACGGATAGTACGTCGTTGATTGATCGACGTCTCTGTCGATTCCTGAAAAACCAAAATTCCTTGCCTGTACTATTTTCCTATGCGACCATGGAAAGCCAATCTTCAGTGATAATTTCTCAATCGTTTGACGTGGATCTGAATCCACCATTGCCTTCAGGATATCATCATCTTATTTTTGGGGTCGTCCTTTTCGTGCGACATCTTTGAGATTCCTATTTCCATTTTTATACATCATGCACCGATGACACTCGTTTAGTTTCAGAATATCCCCGTGTCGGTAAATTTTTTCACTGCTTTATTTGCTTTCATTCTTCGATCGAACAAAATAGCATACAATGACGTAAGTGTACTTCTTCTATTGTTGGCTTTGACATCTTTCCCTCTTGGTAGAAAAACAATTTTTTAACTGAAAAATAAAATTTACAACTTACGTGTTTGCGAGATCATATCTCGACACAAACTAACTGTGAATTAGCTCATCGAAGAGATTGTGATTACTTTTCGGTCCCCTTAATACGTAAAAAATTGAAGATGCATTGTAAATAGAATCGTTGAATCGAGGCAGGATCGTAAGATGGATCGTCCAGTCGTCGCCTCGCCATGGTCGATGACGAAAAAACATGATTTTCCCATCCCCTCCTCGCATTTCGTAGGTCATGAATATAAACATCGCGTATTTATATATATATATATACGTGGATCACGTGTGTGCGATTATGTAAGCGACACTCAATCGCAATGTTTGTTTTGATAATAATGATAAATATAACTAGGAATTAATTATTTATAACCGAACTGGTTTATATGTGCGTATATTTATAAATCGCAAGTCTTTATTTCGGCGACGGTTATTATTTTCGATAATTTTTGTCGAGAGATAGAGATGATGGACCCCAGGACCGTTTTTTGTGTCGTCGCGCCTCGGGACGTTCGTTGCACATGAGTGGTGTGTTAAAACCCCACGTGCAGACGTCGCTCTCCCGGCCGGGGGAGTGAATTTGTGCTTCACGTGGCCCGCATATGGCCGCTGGAGATACACACATGTACGATGAGCGCAAAAAAAATCAAAGACAACAAACACACACACAAATATTTCAAGGTTTCATAACTCTTGTACGTATTTTTTTTTTTTCTCCGCTATAAATTTACATACGAATGTGTCTCCATGGCGATATTAAAACACTCACAGATACTCGTTTTCAATGTTTTTGCATCGTGCATGAATAATGCAGGCCGCCGAATACGCTCGGATTTTATTCATTTTTTCTTTAATTGTCGCGTCGAAGATCGCCGAGTCGGACGGCTCCGCGAGAGCGACGTCTACGGCCGAGGAGATCGCGCTGCAATCGGTCGTTATCCGAATTGCTTTCGAGATAACGAGGCCGAGCGATGCACACCGCTGGTGAGCCATACGAGCGGTGTGGTCGTCCTCGGCCGAATGATTAATTTATTGCTTATCAGTATGATGCGAACCCCTTGATAACCGCGTCGCGTGACTCGAGACCACGACGAGCGACACACGCGTACACGTCGACGTTCCTCCGTATCGATCGCCCGGTTCGCCGAACCGGCGATCCCGCCGAAAAAGCGTTATCGGTGACGTCATTGGACGCCGGGGCTCGATTGGCCGGTGCAGCCGCCGTTATCTTCGGCGCGAATAATCAATATCGCTTAATTAGATTGTTTTGGCAAGGTCAAGTGATCGCGCTGCTGAGGACAATGCCGCCGTGCATTCGGCGGCCGGCGTCAATTGGCCGGCGACTCGATGGTAGTAGCTTTTTTATTATTATTATTTGGTCCTCTTGCTCTTCCGGCTCATCATTTTTGCGTGCGGATGCCCTTGGTCCTCTACATTGCTCGCGATTTATGTATATATTATTTTTTTCGCTCTAGCACTAATCATTGAGTGATCGTCTCAAGGTTCTTTCGCTAATGGCGCTATGGGAAATGTGTATACAACACTCGTAAAAATGTGGTTTATTTTGCTACGAATTTAACGCTCAGAAGCGTTGTGAACCTACTGTTAAACACGAATGGGTCATTTATTTAAATTGTCTCGAACGTAAAAAGATTTTTTCAGACACAAATGTCCCTACGATACGATTTTTCCCTAGATGTACAATAATTTTAATTGAATCGGAAATTTTGTATTCTATTTATTTTTCATAATTCAATTTAATGTTACAAAAAATGTATACACAATTTGAATGATTATAACTCGTGGGTAAAATATTTAGGTGTGTTAAAATAAAAATGAGATCGCCCCCACCCCTTTGCCGCCCCGCATCTATTCAATACACGACGCTGATAGCGCTGACAAGCAGACAACGCTAATAATAAATGTTTTTTTTTCTTTTTAATGATATTTTAATATATTATAATAGAATCTACATAAAATGTATATTTTTTCCTGTTTAAAATTATCATAGCTCTGGTCAATACACTGCTGATAACGCTGGGCTATTAATTCACAAAACTTCAGTAAACATTTTATTTGTCATTCTGGCATAGACTTACTGGCGTAGATACTTTAACGAACGCCCAAAAGATTTTTATCAAACAATTTTGATCAAGTGGTTTTTATTTAATTTAAAAAAATATATTTTTTTTAATCGGATATCAGATCAAACCCTATAGATGCTTCTTATTCATTTTCCCGATGAATATCTCTTTTAATAAATTTTTAAAATAATATATTGAGAAAGTAACTCATAGATTCGATTCAAAGTGAATAGGGAGAAGTTCCGTCCTGTTGTAAATAAAATCGCCATCTTCACCAAAGTCCTCTAGAATTCAAGTAATTGGTTTAATAATATCGAGTATACATTTTTTTGGGACATTCTGTACGTGAAACTCTTTTTTACGCGGTTCTTAAATAACGAACACTATATTTTCCATTATTATCACAATTATCTATACGCGTATATTTTTTCTCTATTAAAATACATATGTGTAACTTATTTGACTGGGGTTTCATTTCATAGGAAGCCAATTTTAAATTTTTCAACATATCGCTTTTATTACACGGTTTTTGGTTGAACGTATCCACCGTGTAAAATAAGTGCTAAACGTTTTTATACGAAACGTATCTATCGGTATCTGTCCTCTGAAAAATTAGTAAAACTCTTTTTATACACGGTTCACTAAAGGAACAAATATTATTATTTGTTCCAACACGACTCCCAAAACAAAATATTTATATATTGGTGCAAGACGGCATAATTTTATGTCACAATAGACCGTTGTTTTTTTTTTAAATAACGGCTTTTTAAATTGAATTAATTAACCAATATTGAGTTTTGATTTTATGTATCTACCGTGTAAAAACGCGTTGAGTATATATCTACGAGTTTTTTTATACGGTTTCGAGATAACAGATTAAAGAGTTTTTACACCGATTATGATGTAAAATTTACATGTTAAATCTTTGTTAGGGAGTCAAAGGGTTAAAGTTTCTCGCTAGTAGTATCAGCGTTAAAAGCTTAAAACCAATTAAATCATGCTTATAAATCATGAAAATATATTTTAATCCAAAAACCTTATTTTTGATATTTCTTGTTAGTAATAAAAGCAACGGTACATTGTTAAGCAGTCAAAGGGTTGAGATAAATTATTGTGTGGTGATAGAACCCATCTTTTATCTTTATATGACATTAAAATATATTTTTGCAATTCGTGGGCCAGACGTATTGGCCCAAAAGATTTTTTATCACCCAACTTCAACCAAGTTTTTTTTTATTTAATTGCGTATCAAATCAAACCCTATAGTTGCTTGTTGTTCACTTTTTCAATGAATCTCTTTTAATAAATATGTAAAAAATATATATAATGACAGTATCTCATAGATTCGACTAAAAGCGAGTGAAATGGGTTAAACGTATACTAAATGAGCTATACACGAATTTTTCTATCTATATTTACACAAAATAATTAAAACGTTTCGTTTGAAACGCATAAAAATAATATGAATCTTTTTTACCGCGATAGTCTATCGATTGTGAGTTTGATTAATTTGCCTCGTAAATTTTCAAGATCCATTAAACCGGCGGCTGTAGTAATTACTCGGAATACGTATGTACGAATACGAAATCGCGAAAATTCGTTTATTATTCGCGAGCGGGAATTTTCCGCGAGTGTTGATCGAACTCATCACACGTACGTTATCATACATCCAAGGTCAAAAATCTATCTAAATTTTTTTTCCGCCGTTGTTAGCGCCAATCAATTAATTATGCTATTTTTCTGCAATCGTTTCTTGGCTTAATGTATTTATCAAGAGGTCGTCTTATCGACTGCGGTTAACCCTATGTTAATCACACTGTCATGACTACACCCACACACGTCCACGCACAGAAAGTCCAGGACGACTCGTCGAAACCGTTCGGCGGAATCCGGGAGTATTTTCGCGTCGGTTTCGCTTACACCGGCTGCATGTAGTTACATAATTCGGTTTCCGCGTACATGTGCGAAAATGCGGAGATTATCAATTTGCGATATATTGGACGATAACAGAGCCGCAGATAGTGTTAACATGTTCTGAGGTCGATCGGCACACAGTGCTCGAGAGCAATGACTGATGATTGCGCGTTAAAAAGGGTTTGCGTTTGTGGAATAGCAACGATAACACACCGCGCCGGAATTCATCCCGATCAATTAAATGTTAATTAAATACTACAATGCGAGATAGCGGCCGCTTGATAATGACATTGACGGATAACCAATTTCGATAAGCGTGTTTTTTCGATATTCGTCTCAGCGGCCGGCGAATAGCCGGCTGGCGATAAAAGACGAGTCGTGACGTCACTCTATTATTTAATATTCAGCCGGTCGTTAAATTGAATCGTCAAGATACATAAGGACGGTCAGTTATTGCACTTTTGTCCGCGGACGTATTGTTACGTCGACTCGTACAATGGTATAGTGGTGTGTTGGTGGTGGACGTTTTAATTACTCGTTCGCGTTGAATTAACAGCTAAATGAAGAAAAATCCGATGCAGAGTCGACGGGTTTAATACATACACAGCAAACATACAGTGTTTCGTGGGTATTTCCTTGAAATTATTGAATTAGGCCACAACGCGGTCTGGAATTCGCCATAGAAATGTTCAGATCATCAAAAATCAACGATCATCTGATCGAATCTGACACAAATCTAATGAAACCCGTCAGTTTCGAACTAATTCCAACAAAATTTGCGATTTAAAGTCGAATTAATTAATAGAAAAATTCAAAATTAGATCGATCGAAGAATTTATCAATTTTTGAATTAAAGTTTTGGGGTCTATTTTCATACAAAATAGACCCCATCGGCCAGCGGCGTTGGTTTCGAGCCATCGTGACAGATCGCTTAATAAAGGTAAATTTCTATTGATTAGAATTTACATTCTAAAACTATATTCCCTCATCTCCATACATGATATACTAACGTCTTATTTTTTTAAATCTTTATTATTAACCAATTGAATATCTATTAAAAACAAGTTATTTTGTTTTGCACGTTACTGACTATCATGACCATCTCTAATCTGTTATCTTTTCTTAATAACACGCATTCAAAAAAAAAAATAAGCATATAATAGATAATGTACCCTTTTTTGACATATGTTCCAGATGTACCGTGCTATAAAATATACAGTATCCATATAAAAATAGCAGATACGTTCCTCTATTCAAAATGAACTGATTTTTTTTTAGTATGTGTACACATATCCTTATGTGCATAAACAAATCTGGTCTCTAACGGATTTCTCACCACAGAGTCAGTATACCCTTGGAAGGAAAACCCTAATCTAGTCTCGATACTTTCGCTCCTCTTCCTTCTTTCTAGGGCACTCCTCTATGAGGAGGTCTTTTTCACAGCCAGAAAGGATTACATTGCGCTGATAGGACTAATAATCACTCTTGCGACCGGCTACTTGAGACTCGTTTTGGGCAGATATGCATATGTATGCCTGTGTATATCTATATAGATGTGTGTGTGTGGTCGCTCGTTACTTGTCACTCGTGACTCGTTATAAGCAGATAACCCCTTAGAGAAGAGAATAAACGAATACCGAGACATACCCTCTCCTACTTGCCTGGACACACAGTCGAGAGGGTAAAATCCGATACCAACACGGTAGAAGATGTACCTCCAATGCCAGCAATAGCCAAGAGAGGGAAACTCTTTACAAAAAAATCGCATACCAAGACGGCTTGTGTCCCCGCGATATGGACACGAAGTATTCTATTCAAAATGAACTGAAGAATGTTTATATATTTAATATTAATTTTAACCTTAATATGAGTCAGCGTTATCTTTAATATTTCACACTGTTGTATATCATTTAAAATGTATAATTGGTTGTGTATACGTAATTATTTATCATATAATTAATTCTGGTATAACGCGGTATTCATACAATGCGGTTTTGCAAGTATTGACATCATTCATTAAATTTATTGGTAACATCTTATATATTTAACTGTTGAATACATTTAATGGAGTACCGCGTAAAAAAAGATGCTGCGCTCCTATAAAGTGTGATTAAAAAAATATTCAGCGTTTCTGTTTTTATTTTCTTAATGTGACTAACATTGGTCGTGTTGTAACTGTTGTTTTTGTCATAAAATAATAATAAAAAAAAAAATTGACAGTTGATTTTATGTGAAGGAAACCTCTCTTATATTTTATATGGAATCCATATATTTTTTTACGCGCTATCATCTGGAACGCGTAATATCGCAATGAATAATTATTTTAATACTTAATTGGCCGCACGTAACTTCGTTAAAAATATAAACGGCTAATTATAATCTCTAATTTTTTAGGAGTAATTATTTTTTTTGCTCATTTATTGTCATGTATAAGCTACTAATCTAGTCTTTATTTCTAATCTAATCCTCAAATGCAACACATTTTATAGTATACTATCCATAATTTTCTTAACCGTATGTATTTAAATAAATAATTGTGTGGTCGATAAAGATCGCGCAAAAAAAACATATAATTAGGCTACCGGTCAATAGTGATCGGTCCAGCATAGCCTATAATTATGCTTCTGGCCGATTAACCCATCCGTCACGGCGGCTCGAAAACAATCGCATCTTACGAAGGATGACTTTATCATCAATATCTTGAGATTTATTTTGAAAATGGATTATTCTAAGAATAAAAATAGTTATTTATAATGTGGTTCATAATGTGTTCGATATTTTGGATTTTTCAACTAATCAGTATGACGCGTAAATGACAATGATCTCAGCGATGTCTCGTCGCAGACTAGACTCTTGGGCATATCAATCGTACGTTTCACTCGCACTCGGTACACCGTACCGTATGTCAGCTAGAAAAAACGCGCGCGTAATACAAAAGTTTGTGTCATGTAGGATTTCTATTATAAGAGTTTTTCGAAAAAAATAAAAAACTTAGGGTCTTCATCGCGCATGGCTAATTAAATGTTATGATTTAATGTGTTGCGTTTTTTAGGGTGTTAATTTTCACTTCGTTTCGAGTGTTTAATTTTTTAAATGTTATTAGCGCTAAGTAAATCGAAAACCGTAAACTAGAAAACCAGAGCTGAACCGAAAAGAAATAACGGTTCATATCGATTTATTATACATTTTTAATACAAATCGTTTAAAAAACATTACCGTAACGAAAACCGAACCGAAAAATAACGGTTCGAGGCCCATGTATATTTATCCTAATTTTCATATGATCTTAGTTTCGTATAACGCGGTTTCTATTTATTCGTGATTTATATTATTTTTTCATTGATTTACCAGAAGCTATCCAAAACTCGATTGATTGGTATAACCGAAAAAAATAACGATATTACTTATCGAATGTTTGTATAAACTTAAGTGTCATTATCACATATCCTGTCACTTTATACGCATGGACAAGTGCATAAGTGTTTTAATATTTCTTATCATTATTTTTTTTATTATTATACGGCAACATAACACGATTCGGTTATATTATTATTATTATTATTATTTCGTGTAAATGCATCCAGCTGGTCCGTGTTCCTCATCAGGTGGGTTGTGAATAGCGGGGCCCTCGGTGGGGGCTCACACGTGTATGTCAGAGGAGCCCGATCGATGGCGCTCAACTGCGGGAACCGGGTCAGGGGGCCGGACCCCCATTCCCACCCCTCGAGTCCACCCCATGACCTTGTCCACGGCTGCCCTTCGTCATGTTTATTGCATAATTCAAACGCATCAAAAATACGGGAAATACATATACTTTTATTATTCCATTTTATTCCTTGAATAATTGATTCGACTGCTGAAACGTTTCGTTATTTCAGCGCTGTTATTAAAAACGAATCGTAATGTCAATGGAACCTTAAATGTGATTTACGTGTCGGCGATCAACAAGTTGGGGGTAACGTTAATAAACGGGATTATGATAATATTTGTTTTAAATATTTCTGATTGAAAAACTTAGAGATCGGTACGTACACCTCTTCTCATTCAATTACGCTGAATATTTTTTTCTCGGCAAAACAAGATTTATTCAATTACGCCGAATACCACCGCCGACTCGATACAACTAATACAACAAATCAAATTTCGTCTCGCACGATTGCATGCGGCCATTAAGTGTCGGGATTCGATTATCGGCTTAGTTTTTCGCACATTATTCAAGAAAATTACACATAAATCCGCGAATCGTTGAGGTTCGACCGGATACGAGTTTTGCCGAAAGACACCGAGCTCTTGTTCATTCAAGTAGCCTCCGACAAGACGGAGAGGGGTCGGGGGAGCTGGAGCGAAGCGGGGGAGTGAAACCCCCGGGGCTAAAAATGGATCCGACCATGTGGAATATTACCTTGAAAGCCTTCTTACTAGTAGAGTGTGTTGTCGCCCCTACACTTTTAATGGTCCTTCAATCAATTGAGGGATTTACCACTCTCCTTTTTCTGTGATCATATTATGTGCTCAATGGAAAATCGACGGTTTTCCGCCGCCGATAAATAAACTCAAACATTCAAAAACAAATTCCGGTTCATAATAACGGTTCATCGTCCAAAAAAATAACTTAATTTTCTGGAAAAACACACCGAAACATTAAATTAAAGCTTTGTTGTTGAATATATAATGAAATAATGTCAAGGTCAACTCATCATCATTAAATGTCAAAGAGTTCTTCTCCTTCGGCTCTATTGTCATTAAAGATGTTTTAAATATAATTCGACAAGAATTAATCTAATCGCGAATACCATTAGCATCTTCAAGCTGCTATATATTCTAAACGCTACGCGTTTGAAGAACCTAAAAAACTCTTAAAACTTTCAGATCATCTGAATCAGAAGTTTAAACAATAAAATATTTCAGATTATATTGTGTAAATAAAGTTTTGATTCACTCGTCCGTCACAGCGGCTCGAAAACAATCGCGTCATCCGAAGGGGGTCTGGTCTCTCAGATACCCCAAGCAATCCAAGACAAGATATTGATAAATTCTTAAAATAGTTATTCATGATATGCTTCATAATTTAGTCAATATTTGGTATTTTTTAGCTTCACTCGCACGTTTCACTCGCAATATGCACATCGTACCGGATGCGAGCAATAAAAAACATCGCGCGCATGTCAACAGCAGCGAATATTGTTTTGTATTTTTTTTAAATAATATAAAAATATGAATGCCCTTTTAAAAATGTGGGATAAATTTCTTTATTTAAAATTAATTCAAAATATCCCAAAATTAAATCGAATTTTATTTATTCCATGGCGTGTTACGCGTTTTACATGTAACTATATTTATATTAATTATTGGAATTGTATTAAAAATAATTAGTTATAAAATACTAGTTAGTAATATGATCATTGTTAATGAGCCGTCCTAACATTACTATTTTAGTCGGTTTTAAAATTTACATGACTCATATTGACTTAAGTAATAAAATTCCATCGTAAACATGAACATAAATTATTTTTTTACGTTGTTGAGACGTTGTACTGCAAACTGTAAACGAAGGACATCCACACAATAATCTTATATGAAAATTATTGACTTTCTTCAGGTCAAGTACTTTCTCTGACCCTCGACTACCATTCCAAGGTTCGTCTCTGTGTTAGAATATTACCGAAATAATTCATAATGAATTACCCGTATATCGCTTTTCAATATTTCACTGCATATAAATAGAAACGATTTTATTTTTACACCATAATTGCATTGGCATCGATCAAAATTTATTTTTTTATTCATAAACTACTATTTTTAATTCCGAACGCAACGTCACAATAGAATTTTCTATGCCGGAGAATTTTATATAAACTGCGCATTAGAATAGAGTTCACAAAACCGCCCTCGGGCGAAATTCGCAAAATGAGAGACAGGGGGAAGATACCCCATTTGTTGTTACAGCTTGTTGATTCTACTGCCTTATTGGGGTTGTTTCTACCCCGTAAACGTATGTGGTACGTAGAAAACTAATATGTGTTTTTTTTTCTTATCCACGAAATGACGTAATATGTTTTCCCTTCGCAAACACTGTCATTATTATTATTATTATGTGGTGAAAAATTTTCTATGGAACCTTGAACCCGCGTTCCATTCGATCGATTTTATAATTCAAGTTCAATATATAATTTCTCGATTCGAATCGTGGGGAATGAATGATTTAAACGTGAAATATTTACGTTTTCATTGATTAATATATGAATCTATTTCGACGTGTGCTGAAAACAGTATTGAAAAAGCCATTTGTATTGTAATTTGTGTAAGTTTTCAGAGTAAACTTTTTTTTATTCAGTCGGTTCATTCATGAAACAAATTATATTAATTTTAAAATCAATGATCGTAACTGATATTCGTTGGCGCGGGTAGAAAACAACAAATCCCCAAATGAGCGTGTTATTCGCCGGAGTACGCCCACATTCTATTGGAAAATGCGAGGAAAATCACATGAAAAGGTTTTCCCTTTCGGCTTTTTATTATTATTATTCGGGAAAAACGTATATATGGGACATTCACGGAATGTAATATGAATCAAGGTGGCCTCGTGGCACGTACCCGTAATCAAGGGAGAATATTTGATTATGAATCGTCGGTAGCGAGAGGCACTCGGAGGTCGGGATAATATTCGGAAGAGTAGGAGGTCCAAAGAAATATTTGATTGCGGGGGGTCGTCGTATCGATCCTCCATTGCGTCAACTTTCACCGGAACGATGAACCCTTCCGATGAGTCCATTGCCGCTGTTCGAATTTTATTGAGACGACCACAGTTGCGCCTTCCTGGACCCTACCCTCGATCAAAAACACTCTTTTTTTTACAACGCAAATTGATAACCTGTTGATTGCTGAAAGCACATAATGCTAAGTATTTTTAATAAATACTAGGTCGTCCCATAAATAATGTGTTTTTTAAAACAAGACTTGTTGGACGTCCTTAAAACATGTTCTAACACACTGAGCAACGACAACTATATTCAATGAAAGCATTAAGTAATAATTTGTACTTTAAAGCCCCTTTTAAATATAAAGATCGCAGAAGAACATCATGCTTTATAAAATAAAAACCAAAAGTGCAGAAAATGAAGTAAGAATATGGAGGAAGTACTTCGTGAAGGAGTTTTGAAGATTCCCTTAGCTTTAAAGAGCCAAACCCTGCGGATGTTTTGTCTTCAACTTCTTCACAAGGAGCGAGAGCTTCTGAGAGGTTAACGGCGCTTGAAAAGATTTAAGCTGTCGTGGCTCTGCAACGTTCGTAATTAGGCCGGGTTGGGATGTCTAGAATTATTCCAGCTCGCCAAAAATAGACACATCATGGAGAAAATACAAATATCAGTAGATCGTCTACTTCCAAAAATAGACAAGACACATGCAGAAGAAGATATTGTTGAGGAGTTGGCAGTTATGCCCAATTGCCACTTGTGGACATCTTGGATGACATGGACAACAGTCAAATGACTGGTGATGAAAATTGTGAGAAAAACCCTAACCAATCTTACTACAAGACTGGAAAATTACAGCTCAAGTTAACAAATCGATATATTGAATGAAAAACTTTCATTTCATTATGACAGAGATTGACATGTGAAGATCTTTATTGAGGAAGTCTTCTGCGTCTTTCATATTCTTCTGATCCTGTTTATTAAATATATCGAAGCTAACAAAATTTAATTGATAGATAAGAACATAATTTCTATTTTCTCTAATAACCTGCCCGTGCCGATGGGGTATATTGGGGGGTACCCCAAGTTTTTAGGTTGTTGCACAAACTTGTTGTATTTGTTTAAAAAGGCTAAAGAATAAATATTATAAATAGAGTTAAACCCCCACTAACACTAAAATCGGGACCGTGTTATTTGGAGTCGTGTAATTTGGGGGAGTGAATCCGTCCGGCTGTGTGCGTATAGCATGACGCGTGTTGAACACACAGACGCTAGCCAACGTTTGACTGTATGTGAATGCGACGCGCAATTGGGGGATTTGCGGCGAATATTTAAACTCAGCGCGTAATTCGGGGTAGTGTAATTGGGGGTTTCACTGTAATCATTGTCTGTAATTGCGAAAAAAAATAAAAACAACAATGTTCGCTTCTGTTGCAATGGGCGCGATGCTGTAATGGCACCTGCACTCGACGAAACATCGCCGAATGCACGTGACAATTACGCGTCGCATTGGTTAGTTAAAAAATCTAAAATATTGAACAAATTATGAAGCATATCTTGAATAACTATGACATTTTTTAATGGAGAATTTATCTATATCTTGACATGGAATGCTTGGGGTCTCTGATCGACCCCCTTCCGACGACTTGGTTGTTTTCGAGCCGTTATGATGATTGTCAATAACAATGTTGTTGATTAAGGAATATATTTATTAGACGAGTATTTTACTTATTTTTTCAAAACATGAAACGTTACTAAATAAAATTTTATTTAAAAAAGATTGTACAGCCCTGTCGCTGCGCTTTGGTACTGTCGTGAGCCAGATGACGTCACTAGTTTTTCCGATAGTGGCTTCCGCCACCCCATACATTTCACATTCCGAGCGGGGGTGAAAGTTACGCAGCGTGAAAATTTAATTCGGAATACGACGAAAGTAAAAGTTCATTCTTCAGTATGATTATTTTCAATACATAATCGCACGTACGTACGTACGCTACGTACACGCCGATAATTTATTGATGGATGTCGTTCTGTCCGTTTGATTGATAATAATTTATCGTTGGCAAAGTTTTGCAATTTATCGCGTGTATTTTTTTTTTGCAATTGATAACGCCAGATAAGTGACAAATATCTTGATAGATGGCTTGCACCAAAAAAATATTTAATATGTAACACACAATTCCGTCGAACGATACGATTTTCTTGGAAACGTGTGTGTGTGTTGACATTATTACATTGTTCGAGCACGGCGGGAAATTAGACGTAAGCCTCCTCTCTGTACCGACGCCAAAGATATTCAATTAATCAAAATTTAATATCACTTATGAAATTTGTAATACCAACATAATACCACACATTACAGCAACGGTTTGTTGTAATAAATTACATTTCGGGGAAAATTTATGCCCTACCCCCCGGTTATTAGCGGTTCCGCAGTGAAATATGCAGAGGTATTATGCGACCTTGAAATTCTGATCTCGGATTTTAGTTTACCGATTCTAGGAAATGTATGTGTTTTAAGGCTTAAATACAAACATCAACAAAATCTTAGTAGTATGAGACTGTCAACGTTTATTTTTTTGTTGGCTACGCTCTTAGAAAGCAATTCTGCGTTAAATCCATAATTTAAGCTTCAGCTCTTCTAAGCTAAAGCTCTCTCCATGTATACAGTTCGGATCTAGCTCTATCTTTTCATGGCTCAGCCTGATACATTTTAAATGCAAGAATACTGAAGATTATTGTTATAGCTTATTACCAACACATTATTCAACTTTGTACTAAAAATCGATTTCATGTTTCTTCATGACTTAAACTTCTATACCGTAGTTGTAGTTTTTTGACTGTTTATGTTACGATTTGTTTTCATTATCTTATTTAAATATTAAAATTCTTAGTGGTTTGATAAGAAATCAATTATTTAGTATACGACTTGTTATTATTTAAAATATATAATTATTAATAAAATAAACAAAAAACATATATATCTTATCATAACTGTCTCTTGATCACGCGATATCTTCTTATGCCCATATTAAACCAATACTGGTATTGATAAATATTTTTTACACGCTTTTTTTTTATAAATAACATAGTTTAACCATTTGACTGTTGAAAAATCATTATATTATATTTCATCAGAAATGTGTTACTGTTACTATACAATAATAAATTTGTAATCCATCCGTCGCGGCGGCTCGAAAACAATCGTCCGAATGGGGTATCTCAGATACCCCAAGCATTTCAAGTCAAGATATTGATTAATTCTTTGACATTTTTTTAAATGGATTATTTTATGAATAAAAATAGTTATTCGCACGTTTTGTTCGCACTCGGTTCATCGTACCGGATGCTAGCGAGAAAAGACATCGCGCGCATGACGACAACAGCGATAATTTTTTTTTCGCAGTTGCAGGCAATGATTTTTATGTAGGATTTATATTAAAAAATATTCGAGACAAATTAAAAACATGGGGTCCACAATATACCCCATCGGCACGGGTAGGTTAAACATCTTCAGAGTCAGAGTCGTAAATAAACTGATTTTATGTCAAATTTTATCTTACTATGATTTTTTTTTGAACGAAACCGTAAAAAAACATAATCAATTTGTAATATATCTGAATTGTAAGACGTTAATGTGTTAATTGTATACAAAACTGAGCTGGAATAGAGATCAATCAAATGACATTTGTACAGTGTAGTCGAGGAATTTGTAACCGAGCCATCTTCATCTTGGAATTACGAGTTCGTAAATGCCAAAGGCTATGTGTAGTTTGACCCAAAATTCTTGTTGTTATTTATTTTATTTACCGAATATAATAAATGCATTTCTTGAATATTTTTTGTCAAAATATGGCGCTGAAGATGTTAAACGATGGTAGCCGTAGTT
This sequence comes from Philopotamus ludificatus, assembly GCA_022495035.1. Lineage (NCBI taxonomy): Eukaryota > Metazoa > Arthropoda > Insecta > Trichoptera > Philopotamidae > Philopotamus > Philopotamus ludificatus. The sequence goes on along the minus strand of JAGXCT010036528.1, from coordinate 7,484 downwards.
ATGGGTTTCCAGCACTTACCACTCCCGCTCCATATAAGTCGATCCAGTTCGACGCCATTGTCCAATCGGCGTCGCCGGTGTACAGTTTCCTTTTCGTCGCCGGAAAAACACGATGGCGTTCCGCGTTACGCTTCTATGGAGCGCGACAGGCATTTTGCTCAGCGTCGACTTTCTCCGACGTCTTTTGCTTGCCAACGATTAAATATTGGACGCCGGCCAATTTTTGGTCAAATCACTCCTCCGGAAAAACGGACGACCGCGCACCGTGCTCTGCACACATCCAAATGCTTATAAAAAAATATAATAAAGAAGCACCATTGTATAGAAGAACGAGGGCATTATCTGCGACTTTCAGCAAATTAATGCTCTTAAATACCAATCGATCCCGAGTAAATAAATTAAAACAGCATCTTCTCATATTTTCATCTTAAATATTCTTTGAACGCCTTATGATTTATATATTTTCTATAAATTAATACGTATTGAATGCATAATGACGCATTGAATCCAACCCGGCACGATCTATCTAAAATCAATTTGTTTTAAGATTCATAAATGGCGTGAGAATTGAAAGGTCATCGTACTTTACGCCATAAAATTAATTATCCAACACGAATTCTGGATCAATCTGTACAAATGTTTCTTTGCCAGCGCTCTGGTGCGCAATTAATTAAAATTAATTTAATAATAATAAAGAAAAAAAAACACCGAGGTAAACACCCCGCTGACTGCTGACCCCAATTCTTTTGTGTCAGAAAACTCTTTTTCTTCGGCTTTCATTAATCTCGAACGCAGGGGGACCGCCGTCTTGTTTGTGTTTTCCGGTCGGAATATTTCAAGTTTCAAGTCACACTTTGAAAATCGGTGGTCCAGACGACGCCGTGGAATGTGTATCATGTACGGCCGAATTTTGGCACGGCTCCAGCGTCGGATGCTGTTGTGAAAAAAAATTATGGCGGCCAGAACCCTCGGAATAATAATTGTTTTTGGAAATCAACGCCGTCATAAACGCGCAGCTTTTGTGTTTTGCAACAGGGGGGGAGACGTGCGCCGCCATTTTCATCGTGTGTTCCAATTTCCGATTTTGCACACGGACTACAGCGCCACTCGATACGGTGCGGATTTTACAGTGCTGACGTCAGCGAATACTCGTTCCATATACACTATAAAATCATAATCTTAATGGCGTCTACATATCAAATCATATACAATAAAGTATTATATTATAAACATATATACAAAAAGTGAGCTTTTGTTATATTTCAATAACAGTTCAATAGAAGCATTTCTTTTTAATATCATAATGGAAATTTTAACTTTTTCCACTGACCATTTTTGATCGATTCTACGTTCTACTTTAAATAAATTAATTTTACGAATATATAAAAAAGATTGTCATTGCTAAAATGAATAAGAACATCTATAGGGTTTAAACTGATATCTTATTTTCTTATTTATAAGTTTATTTGATCTACATATTTAAATTAAGACTAGTCGTCAAAACTTTGACCAAATTGATGTTGTTAAATCTTTAACGACTTTTTTCACCAGAGGGTCAAATTCAACGGAACGCACCGGCACGCCACACCGGTTCGTGAAGCCCAAGGACAATATCTGTCTAATAAAATGTAATAATAAATAAATTCTCAGAATTTACGATTTTTTAAAGATTATTCAACAATAATAATTTTGTTCCTCTCAAAATCAGATAAAATACATTTGTTTGAAATTCTAAAAATTAGTAATATTACGTCTAAGTAGTAAGGGCAGAGGGTCATGTCCGGCGTATACAGAGGTTGATGCATTTATCAAGTGTATCAACCCGACATCAAAATAAAAACAGTAAAATATTGTATATTATAATAATTTACATTTATTTTTTTGTGTTATGTAAGACGACGTTATTATTTAAATTCGCATACATTAGGGGAATTTAAATGCAAAAAAATATTGTATTGACCTTTGGGTCGCGATTATGTAAGATCACATGCGATTATATCAAATAATTAATTCGACGCCGCTTGATGCATTTTGCATCGAAGGATGCAGTTTCGAGCAGCCGATTTGCACAACTCAGAAGGGTCTCTCTCTCTCGATTTAAATGTCTGCAATGCGATCTGGTCGTCGAGGTGATTCGATCATCGAATCAATTCGACCGCGACGACGAGCCTGCAGACATGTCAAATTAACTGTTTTATCGCGGCATTATCTCGTTTATTTTATTATTAAAATTGCAAGTTGCTATCTTTTTTGAACGTCGATTATGCAACATTTATTTGTTTATGTTTATCATACTCGTTTTTCTGGTTATCAGTTCCGACACGCTGTTTTAGCATAATTTTTTTTTAAGAAAAAAAAATAAATGATAATATCCATAATGAAAGCATATCTGAGGTTGGCCTTGAATATTATTGTGATGATCAGCCTGTATATACTCCGGCCAATAAATCTGAGTGACTTGTTCCTCGGCTCAACTTTGACGGAACTTTTCGGGGGGCGAGGGTGGTTCACGACCCCGTCCCACCCCCCCGGATCCCTGAAAGGTGCGCCCCGTTCGATTGTGCGGTAGGCCTTCGTACATACGTACGCACGGAAAGCCATTATAACAACATTTTAATGCGGTTTGGTTTCCCTATGACAACTCGTAAGCCCGTGGCGTATTCATGGATGAATAAACTTTGTACGTGATCGCGGCCCATTCAATGTTAATGGCCATTTACCGATTTGTATACAAAAGTTTCGGCGATCGATACACACGGGCCGTTTAGCGCGTCGATTAATTACTCCGATTGCGAAATTGCCGAGAGATACGCGGCCCGTGCAGAAAGTAAGCGGTCGGCGAGAGCGACCTTATACGTCCGGTGTTGCCAGCGTGCCGGCGGCGCCACACTCTTGAAACTGGGTCGCCATTTTTCTGCAAGCTAATGAAGCAGAGCCGCATCCTCATTCGGCGGCCGTCGAGATTCGCGCGAACAATGCGCGCAACTCCTCTTTTGAGACGCGGGGCTGCTTTGCGCCGGGCAAAGCAACCCCATCGAACCCAGCCACCGTTGGTAAACATGGCGTTTAGCCTCGAACCCTACGTTTGATAATGAAAATCACAATACAACGATTAATCTAACAGCAATCGATATTATCTAATCGATGTCATTATCAAATTAATTAATAATATAGTATTAAGTGATATCGCAGAGAACAAACACGAATCGTTGAATAAAAGCGTGTAAATATTCGTCAACGTGCGTACGATTAGCAATTATATAACACGAGGAAACTCTAAAAAAATTATATAAAATAATAAACGTAATCTGGGATGATTTAGTAATGTTGTCAAAGACAATCTCGATTTTATCATCGGAAAATAAAATAATAATAAAAAAATATGTTTACTCATTCGTCTGGTATTTGCAGGGTTTCATTGCCGTCGATGTTGAATTGTGCGAAACCCTTTGCAAACACGATATCAGATGAAATTTATGATGAAATTTTTTTCCGCATTGTTTGTTTGTTGTACGCAATCCGGTATATACATATTTTTACAGTAATTTAACTTTTGAATGTTGTTTCATTGTAAATATTGGTGTTTAAGACGCGGTGTCATTATCGTCATCACCATTAAACCCGGCGTTAACAATTTTCGCTCTATTGCTGCAGGCCGACGACCTACATTAATCATCATCCAATTTGTTCTATCGTCCGTGAATGGAAATGCGATAAAATCCACCGGGAGACATTGGAAAAACGTTATGAAAATCACCTGTCGCATTATTCTAATGATTTTTTTTTACCACGTCGACCTTCATCACCGTGACCTTACAGCGAACACTACTCATCCGAAATTAAACGTTTGTGTGTGAATTATCGTAATTTGTTATTGTTTTTTTTTTCGTGCTCCTCGTTCAAATCTTATGTAAAGTAATTGCGCGAAAAATCTTCCATTCCGCAAAAATCTCGTTTTCATTATTGTATCGTGCCTTATCGCTTGATAAGAAACATGATAAGCCAGCGTTAAATTTGCACATATCATCTGTGCATTTATACAAGTAAATATATAATCTAATATATATTTTTTTTCATTGTTTCAGGTAATGACTCAACTGAAGTGCATTCGAATATAACATAGAACGCATGGACTCTTGTGTGGTATGCCATAAATTAGAATTTTAAAATATCGCCACGTTTAATTATGAATACGAAAATATTTGCACAGATGTGTCGCTATCGTTTTCATATATATGTTCTTGTATTCATTAGTTATGATCATTGATTTTTATGGTCAATGGTGACGAGTCTTCGGCCATTATTTGAAAATTATTGATATCATATTGTTTATATTTAATTATCCTGAATAACTAATAACTAGTTCTGAACTCTGATGGATCGTTGCATTAATATTTATTCTTTAGACTTTTTTAGACAAACACAAAAAAGTTGGTGACATGTAGGATTTATATTAACCGTTCAGACGCCACGGCGTGCAGGCACGCGAAACCGGCTAACCAACAGTAAAATAATTAAAATGACTTTATTACTGTTGAATACTTAAACTACGATAAACCAGATGATCCTATCAAATTTTAGGGCATATTGTGGTCCTTGCCTCATCCAAGCCCCTTCTCCATTTTATCGGGTCTGCCGTCAAGTCGCTCCATCTTTCAATAAGTATCAATAATGCAGTGTCCCTCTGTACATAGTTCAACCACCGAAGCCTTGGTCTTCCTTTCCTCCAGGGACAGGAAGGTTTGTAAACCATAAGTTTTTTAATGCGGCTGACTATCCCGCATCCCTGACATGGTCCAGCAGAGTCTGGCAACTCTGATGACAGCCGTGACCGGTATATCGTTGTAGAGTCGGTACAGCTCCATGTTGCTTCGGATACGCCAGTCTCATAATTCTCCTCTCCAGGATATCCAGTTGCCGATCATCTTGTTTTGTGAAAATCCGACATCCTGTATTTTAGGACGGGCTAGATAAGGGCCATGTAGAGTTTGACTTCAGTCTTCTTTGAGAGGAATCTTGATTGTAGATGCTTTTGAAGTCCAAAGTAGCACTGCTTTGCCAGCATTCTTCTTCTTCCTTACAAACTGGTTTCATTTTTTTTGTAATAAGTGAGGACGGCCTCTAAGCTTTATACTTTGACTCACAGAGGCTTAAGGATTCGTCCTTGATATATAAGCATGTATTTTGATCACTCGATTGCTCGCATGCATCTTTGAGAGTTATTTCAGATCTGGTCACAATGCTATGTTAGTTGGTTTAAATAAATTGAAATAATTAATATTATAGATGCTATATGTAGTATTTTACTTAGCAAGAAGTTACTGATAAATTCATTAATTTCAAGGGTTTCTAACAACTTTTAAAGGGGATGTCGTATCAACAACGACCTATAAGAACTGGCGAAACGAAGAGATGGCGTTAGAAGTAAATGGACGCAAAAAAAACAGTTTTGTGACTTTAATTGTGTCTGGTGGCTCCCACTCCATTATTATGAATCTCTTAATAATTGTTTTAAGTAGCCAAGACCATTGCTCAATTAGAAATAATATTTTTTGCATTTTCGGAAGGTCTTAGATATCAGGATCGCTTGAAATTGACAACTCCACACTCGGCCGAATAGTAGAAAAAAAGATTGGTGCTACAAACAGTGGCTAGTGACCGAAAAAATCCGTATATAAGTCCGCATAGATGATTAATCTTTAAAAAAAAAACTGTGCAAACGCACTTTGATAGTGTTGGGCTTTACAGCAGTGTTGTAAAACACCTCTGATACAGTTGGACCATACTGTGAAAATTAAGACAAGACTTTCGGAAGCCCGTATTTTTTTTCTTACGAAATTTAGTAATAGTAAACGAATTTAGGCGTGAAGGCGTTCTTCAGACAAATCAGAGTGATGGAATTTTCATTACCGAAAAAAATATTGGTGTTTTAGAAGACGGATTTAGGACATTGTTTAACAACACAACTGCAACAAAAAATATATACGTTTATGAAAGATGGAGCTCATCGCGTAAAACAACTACCTGGTAAGACGATCCAAGAATTAATATTTTGCCTTAGTCTGAACAATATCCAGATACAAGTAACTATGCACAACATATTCTGAAAACCAGCTATAAAAACAAGAGACTATCGATCGTTAGATTGATAGCATGCACAGCAGGATTATGTCACTTCTGGACCATAAATGTGGATGCTAGGACTTTATCACAAGTAATATAAATATTATTTAATATCCTCGTTTAAAGCTGTTTCAGTTATAGCTCCGTTGTTTAGAATTAACGCATCCTCAGCGCTAATATATATTTAACATTAGAAGTCTTATAATATACTTATTGTTATTTCCTTTCACTGTTAAGAGGTAAACAACATATTGGTAAATTTTTGTATCTATCCGGTACGATGTGCCAAGTGCGAGTGAAACATAACACGAATAACTATTGATTCATTCGTACTTGAAATGCTTGGTGTATCTGAGATACCCCCTTCGGAAGACGCGGTTGTTTTCAAGCCGCCGTTACAGATGATACGCCATAATTGCTTTTATGAAGTCAACTAAAGAAGGAATCTGTATTTTTATGAGCCATAAAATATATTTAAAATATCCAAAATGTATTTTTTTGTCTATTTTCCCTCTAATTGAAAATTAATACTGATTACTTACAACAGAAAAATCAGGTAATTTTGAAAGTTTTGATTGCTAAACACACAAAATTATATTATAATATGCGTGGGCTATATTGTGGCCACGGGCGCCGAGTTGAGCACCTCTGAACTAGACCATACCGATCTTTATCCTCTCTTTAGCTGCACGGAAGCTTTCAATTCCTTTTGTACTGAGAACTTCACTCTTTACTTTTTGCTTTTCATGTGATTTTCCATACTATTCGATTGACTCGGTATCTATTTCTTCTTTCAGAAGATGTCTAGCAAAGAATTTTATGTAGTATTCATATTTATATTTATTAAAAAATACACACAGGAACGATGAAGGTGGGATTATTTGTTTTAAACAAAAATTTTCAATCTTTTGTATGAGTTCGATCAAAATAATCTAATTATTCTGATCTAGTATTTAAATAAATAGCTCGAAATATTTTTTTTGTAGTTTGTTGAAATTAAAATGTATATTTATTAATTTATTATTATTAAAAAGACAATGCACGGTTAGTATATCATATAAAAAGTACAATAATGAAGAAACTTTATTAAATAAAAATAATATGAATAAAGCAGAGCATAAAATAAAAGATTTAATAAATATTATTTAATTTATATGTTAAATTTTCGTTATAGATAACGTCGACCTGGACCCCCTTATTCAGTGACTTAGACGCGTCTAGGTTTTAAAAATTAATAAGTTGAATGAAAATATATTTTCTTTGATAAAATAAAACTAATATGAAATTACATGATTTTCCGAGTATTTTTAATAAATGGCAATATTACAGCATATCAAATTATACTTATATATAAATGTATA